>JASEVX010000009.1:72555720-72681928 GCA_031761405.1 Serripes groenlandicus
CCCCCCTAAGATATATTCGGAACAGATGACCCTAACAATATTGTATCAGGTGAACAGGTACGATTCTGTTATGATATGTAAACCCCGTTCCCACATACAACAAATCTGCAGCAGAAGTCTTTGAAATTATCGGAGCCAAAATATTGAAAATCTCTATAAACAATAGTTACTAGTGTGATTATTGAATAGAGATGAACTCATTTTGGCAAATGGAGAAATTGCTCATTAACCCATTACTTTACATGACTTTTCGTCGTCTGCTTAACAATTATCAGACAAACAATTTTATTAATCTAGAAAACAGAAAAAATTATATTGATAAAGAGTTGAAAATATTGCAATAAATGGTTAAATTGCTTGTTTTGAAAAAGTCAAATGTCGTCTGTGTGAAGTAATAGTTAAAAGTCTTCTTCTGCATAGGCGTCAGAAAGCATCTTTTCCTACTGCTGATGCATTGAAATGTATCTGCAGCAGATGAATTTTGAAAACATTGTGGCAATAGGAGAAATTACTTAAAATGAGAAATTTTCCTTGGGCTACAAAGTTACCTACCTTTCACTAACGATATTTTCATTTATTGATATATTCCATAATTTTACATAGTTGTTTTCAAAGCAGTCTGCTGCAGTTTTCAGATTTGTTGTATGAGGGAGTGGGTTTGTCCCTTTTTAGATCACCTTAGCCGAAGGCTGAAGGTGAGCTATTCTGATCACTTTTTGTCCGTCGTCCGTCGTCCGTCGTCCGTCCGGTGTTAACTTTTAGCTTTAAACATCAACTCCTCCAAACTCCAAGGACAATTTTCGTGAAACATCACAGGACTGTTCCTCTGGTTGGCCTCTTTCAAAGTTGTTCAAAGATTTAAATTCCATTGAGAACTTTGGTTGCTGCGGCATCAGAAAGGGGACAAAATGTCCAAACTTTGAAAATCTTCTCCTCCGAATCTGCCTGTCAGATTCAAATATAATTTGGTAGAAATGTTCCTTGGGTGACCCTCTATAAAAATTGTTCAAGCCATACTGATTGGTCGAAAAACATGGCAGTCAGGCGGCATCAAAAAAGGGGCAAAATGACAATACTTTAATAAAGTATCCTTATAAAAGTGCTTGTCTGATTTAAGATAGTTTTGTAGAAATGTTCTTTCATTGATCATCTACATACTTTGTCAAGCCATATTGATTTGTTGAAAGGCATAGCAACCAAGCAGCATCAGAAAAGGAGTAAAATTAACTTTTTGCTTCAAATGACATATGGTTATTAGATTGATGGTCTAAGGGAAGGTAACACTTGGCAGAGTATTATGCAAGGGCAATCTCCTTCGCAGAGTTGTCGTTCCTTACACTCACCATACACTATCAATCAGGTGATCGATTTAATGTCCAAACTTTAAAAATCTTCTCCTCCGAATCTGCCTGTCAGATTCAAATATAATTTGGTAGAAATGTTCCTTGGGTGACCCTCTATAAAATGTGTTCAAGCCATACTGATTGGTCGAAAAACATGGCAGTCAGGCGGCATCAGAAAAGGGGCAAAATGACAAAATTTGAAAATTCCATTTTTTATGAAAGTGTTTGTCTGATTTTAAGAAAATATAATACGAATCTTACTGTAATGATCCTCTATTTAATTTGTTTAAGCCGTTTTGATTGGTTACACAATCATATCAACCAGGCGTCGTCACAAAAAGGGTAAATTGAACTTTTAGCTACAAATGACAACCAACTCCTACCATTCCAATAGACCAATTTCCACAAAACATCACAAGAATGTTCCTTTGGTGGTCCTCTTTCAAAATTGTTCAAAGATTTAAATTCCATTGATAACTTTGGTTGCTGCGGCATCAGAAAGTGAGAAAAATACCCAAATTTTAAAATCCTTTTCCTCCATAATCTACTTGTGCGATTGCAAGATAATTTGGTAGAAATGTTCCTTAAGTGACCCTCTAAATAAACTGTTGAAGCCATATTGATTTCGTTGAAAAACAGGGCAGCAAGGCGGCATCAGGAAAGGTGCAAAATGACAAAAACTTTATAATTCCATTCTTATTAAAGTTCTTGTTAGATTTCAAGATATAAATGGCCTTTACTGATAAGCTGTTTCTTGAGAAGTGTCCACTCCTTTGCAGTTTCATTTGCATTCCCTGATAAAATTTTCCAAGATATTTGCAGTTAAATATTTGCTACTAATTTACTATCAATTAGGTGATCGATTTAGGGCCATCTTGGCCCTCTTGTTTCTTTTAGGTGGATAAGGGAGGTGAAAGCCCTGACAATAAGATATTATCATTTTTGGGGAGAGGGGCGACTCCTTACAAGCGGACCCTGCAGTATTCAGACATGTTCTTGTCACCAATGTGGACAACTATCACAGAGTTGTACCACCAGGTAACTATTGGAGATGATATTGAGGGCTTGGCGTGAAACGGTTTTAACAAAACTTGGTATTTTTTACAAAGGTTAATCACCCCGCCATAAAATCTTTATAAGCGTTAAAACATTTTTCTTGGTAAACAATGCACATTTAGGTGCCATTGCTTGTTCTGAGCAATGGCACCTAAATTTACATTGTTTACAAAGAGGTCAAAATTGCCCCTAAACCAGGGTTTTCAAAATAGGTTTTTTGTTACAGCCGTTGCACACCAAGCCCTCGATATTCCAAGATTCAAGTGGATTTATGATTAGTGTATGTGCTGTGTCTGCCTTTATAGGGTGACACTATCTCTGTCTGTTATACGACAATTTTGCAGCAGACGACTTTGAACATATTTTGTCAAACAGTAGAAAATCTCTATAATTGAATGGATAACCTATGACTAAAAGTGGAAAACATTTTGTGCAATTTCTTCTTTTGTCACTATGTTTTCAAAAAGCCGTCTGCTGCATAGGTGTCTGAAAGTGTCTATATGAGGGAAAGGAATAATTGAATGGATAACCTATGACTAAAAGTGGAAAACATTTTGGCAAAAAGAGAAATTGCTCGTTTTGAGCAATTCCTACTATTGGCACTATGTTTTCATAAAGCCGTCTGCTGCATAGGTGTCTGAAAGTGTCTATATGAGGGAAAGGGTTTAGAAAAGGTACTAATGGTTGATCTACTTGGTGTTCAGGATTGTGGGGGTAGCATTACAACTGACTTACATGGTGTCTGTATAAATGGACCAGTGGAATTAGTAACCTACCCATTAAACACATGATATAGCTGAAACATTGTTGAAAACAACATAAAACACCAAGCAATTAGTCAACACTCAATCTTTGACTGATCATCTCAATGCCAAACTTTTACTCGCTGTTATACTTTTATCTTCATTATATATTTATCCCTCAGGAGTCTGTGTCGGCTAAGTGTTTTGTATGGAGCAGGGTTGTCAAAATATTTTGTTGTAACAGATCAAATGAGAAAAGTAACCGATCAGGTTTGGGATCAGGTCAAGGGCAAATCCCTGGTAGTGGGCCCAGGGGAGCAAAACAAACAGATCAAAAAGTTCATTTAGAAAACCCTGATAGAGGATTTAGGACCAGGCTTCTCTTGTTTGATTCTCCAACTTCCTCTGTAGTGTATTAGTAGATGTTTGCCTTGGGTGTGAGAGGTTGTGGGTTTGATCCCAGACAGGACCAAAGACTTTAACAATGGTAGTAATGAGTTTCCCTCCTTGGTGCTCAGGGTTGTGGGGTTAGCATTACAACTGCTTTGCTGCTTTGCTGTTGTCAGGATAAATTGAATGAATGTACATTGTTTTACGGCGCATCGACAGCTAGCCCAAGAGCACTCCACCATGACCGAATTGCCTCGACTGGGGATCGAACCCAGGATAAATGGAACAGTAGTACTGTAAACTAAACCAGGAAACGCCATGATATAACTGAAAAACTGTTGAAAGCGGCTTTAAGCACCATACAAGTTGATTCCAGAACACAGAAGTCCTGGTGGAGAGCTCTTGACTAAGCCATGATACAACTGAAAAGCTATTAAAAACATCCCCACCTTTTCCCACATACAACAAATCTACAGCAGACGACTTTGAAAACATTTAGTCAAAAATATGAAAACTCTCTATAAATGAACAAACAATTATTGAATAAAGTTGAAAACATTTTGACAGAAGGATAATTGACCGTGATGAGCAATTTCTTCTTTTGCCACAATATTTTCAGAAGTTGAATGCTGCTCAAGCGCAAGAAAGCCGCCAGTGCCACATGCAACAAATCTGCAATAGACGACTTTGCAAACATTTGAATGAAAATGAGAAAAATCTCTGTAAGTGGAAGAGTTATTATTGAATAAAGTGAAAAACTCTTTATGAGAAATTTCTTCTTTTTTTACAATGCTCTAAAAGGTCTTCTGCTGCAGTCTTCTGCTGCAGAGGCGTAAAAAAGCGTATATGTGTGGGAAATGGTTCACATTCAAATCTATTGCTTACAACAACAATGTTCTCATAGATCTTAAGTAAGTCAAACTCAATTAATGTTTATGTTTGTACATGTTTTACAGCGCATTAAGTAACCTCATGAAACGAGCTCTATTCTTTCTAAGTGGAGATGCACACCATACAGTCAGAAAGCTGCTGAACCCAGCTTTTAGCGTGAATATACTGGAAGGTAAATTAGTTTTGATAAACAATTCAATGGATTTTGCTCATTTTCAGTATACTGTCACTCTCTAAGACAGAAACAATTAGATGAAAACTGGTCTCTCTCACCTTCACAAACCATTTTTAGCTCGTCTGTTTTTCAAGGAAAAACAGTCGGGTGTTTGTGATACCTTCAGCGTCGTCTTCTGTGTTGTCTCAAAACTTTACCCTTATCTTATACCTCAATAATCGTTCAAAATTTTCAAGTGAAACTTCGTACACATGTTCCTAGGAACAATACACATGTCTTTACCAAGTCACATAACTCTGGCTTAAACAATTATTCAGAAATGCCCCTTTCTTGACTAATTGTCGATATTGTGCTTGGATGAATATACAAATGGATAGGGCCGAACCCCGGTAGCTCAGTCAGTAGCGACGCGAGCTGTCAATCCAGGGGTTGTGAGTTCGAATCCCGGCTCGGCAAACTTTCTTTCCGAGGATTGACAAAAGTCAATGCGACATGCGTCATTTGTCTTCCACCAATGGGCTAAGTCTATGTGGAAAAGCAGCCAGTTGCTTAGGAAGATTGTTGTGTGGAGTACTGGTGTGAGAAAACCAGGAAATGCATGAGTAGGTGAACTGGCCGGCGTGATGTAACTTAGAAATTGTTAAAAATGGCGCTAAACCCCAATCAATCAACAAATGGATAGGTGACAGAAATAGCACTATTCACCAGTTATGCTTAACCATTTTCCACATACAACAAATCTACAGCAGATGACTGAAGTATAAACATTCTACCGGATTAAAAACATTGTGACAAATGGTAAAATAGCTTGTTATGATCAATTTCTCCTTTTGCCACAATGTTTTCAAAAGGCATTTGCTGCAGAATGTCAAAATGCTTCTTCAGGTGGGAAAGGATTTAAATAATGTGAAGCAATTGCATATTTTCTACAGGAATGCTTCCAGTATTTGAAGAGAAAGCCAGAAGTGTAGCTGATATCTGGAAGCTAGAACTGCTAGATTCAGAGGGAACAAAACAGTTTCCGATTCAAGACTACATGACCAGAATTGTAAGTAGTGTTTACTTATACAATATTTCATGTTATCACATAAAGCTCTCACTGGTAGTGTCGAAATCTCATTACATAAATCTCATATGAACTACTTGTTTGGTTTCTAGTCTTACACTCTAGTCTTAGTTACAACACAGAACAAACTATAAAAATGACGTCACGTCAGCGGTTTGACAACATAAAGTTTGTAACTTTGGTGCCAAAACTGGCAAATTTCATGTACATTTTTTTCGAAATACGCCTCATGAATCCCTTTGTGTGATAGATAGAATATCTCATTCGTTTTTATTTATTATCAATTTTAATAAACTTGTTAACTAAGTTGAATATGACGCTTGCCAAAACTCGCAGCATTTTATCTTAGTAAACTTGTTTATTAAAAGTGATAATAAATAAACACTCATGAAATATCCTCTATTTATAATTTTTAAACATAATTTAATTATTTTACATCGAGTGTGAAACATGCTTTCAGCTTATTGATATTTAATCATGCTTGCTTTCTGATTCCTGGAGACTTAACCAGTACTCTTGACGTTTCTGAGGAAAAACCCCAAAGGCAAGAACCCTCTCATTACAGGATTCGTACCCTGAATTTTTACCACTGTCTTCCAAAGTGCCAATCTGTAATACCAAAAACTTTTGACATTTTTGTTCTCTCTATTAATAGACACTAGATTGCATCTGTGGCATAGGGTTTGATTATCATCCTGATTCTATAGCACAACCTGAGTCTGCTGGCGTTAAGATATTCTCCAGATATTTACAGCTGGTTGGTGGAGCCAGGTAGGTATTATCACTAGTTGTATGGTGCCGAGCACAGGTAGCTCATTAACCCTTTCCCTCATACGACAATTCTGCAGCAGACGACTTTGAACGTATTTTGTCAAAACATAAAAAATCTCCATAATTGAATGGATAACAAAAAGTGGAAAACATTGTGGCAAAAGGAGAAATTGCACGTTTTGTGCAATTTCTTCTTTTGTCACTATGTTTTCAAAAGCCGTCTGCTGCAGAGGCGTCAGAAAGCGTCTATATGAGGGAAAGGGTTAATCAGCTACAGACGACTTTGAAAACATTTAGCCAAAATTATGGTACTCTCCATAGATGAAAGAACAATTATTGAATAAAGATGAAAACATTGTGGCGAAATGAGAAATTTCTTATTAAGGGCAATTTCTCCTTTTGCCACAATGTTTTCAAAAGTCATCTACTGCAGAGGGATCAGAGATCGTTTATAAGTGGGTAAATATTAAATACTTGCATGGCTTATAATTTATTATTCAGTGATGAATTTTTATACGACCGTTTTTTAAAAACGGTACGTATTATGGTATGGTCATGTCCCTCCCTCCGTCACTCCGTCCGTCCCTCCGTCCGTCCGTTCGGGTTTTCCGCACTTTTTTCTTACATACTTTGAGCTATTGACCTGAAATTTTGTATATGGCTTTGTAATCAAATGACACAGATCAAGTTCACATTTCCTCGAATTTCGTCAATTTTTAAATGAGTTATGCCCCTTTTTGGACTTAGAATATTGGTTTTCCGCACTTTTTTCCAACATACTTTGAGCTATTGACCTGAAATTGTGTATTAGGCTTTGTAGTGATGTGTCACAGATCAAGTTCATATTTCCTGTCATTTTGACAATTTTTGAATGAGTTATGCCCCTTTTTGGACTTAGAATATTTGTTTTCCGCACTTTTTTATGCCCCGGCATACGATAGTCTGTCCGTTCGTCCGTCCGTTCGTCCGTCCCGCTCAGGTTAAAGTTTTTGGTCAAGTTAGATTTTAGTGAAGTTGATGTCCTATCATTATGAAACTTCACACAAATGACAATCAACATATCATTGTTTAAAAAATTGTATCAATTTGAGGTTGGACCAACTGTTCGTCCGTCTGTTTGTCTGTCTGTTCGTCCATTCCATTCTCAGGTTAAAGTTTTTGGTCAAGTTAGATTTTAGTGAACCTGATGTCCTATCATTATGAAACTTCACACAAATGACAATCAACATATCATTGTTTAAAAAATTGTATCAATTTGAGGTTGGACCAACTGTTCATCCGTCCGTTCGTCTGTTCGTCTGTCTGTTCGTCCATTCCATTCTCAGGTTAAAGTTTTTGGTCAAGTTAGATTTTAGTGAACCTGATGTCCTATCATTATGAAACTTGACACAAATGACAATCAACATATCATTGTTTAAAAAATTGTATCAATTTGAGGTTGGACCAACTGTTCGTCCGTCCGTTCGTCTGTCTGTTCGTCCATTCCATTCTCAGGTTAAAGTTTTTGGTCAAGTTAGATTTTAGTGAACCTGATGTCCTATCATTATGAAACTTCACACAAATGACAATCAACATATCATTGTTTAAAAAATTGTATCAATTTGAGGTTGGACCAACTGTTCGTCCGTCTGTTCGTCTGTCTGTTCGTCTGTTTTTTTATTTAGATAAAAGTTTTCTTTTAAAATATAGTTAACAACCGGGGCATCCGTGTTGCATGGACACATTTTCTTGTTTCTACATGCTTTGATGTATTGAGCTGAAATTATGTATATGGCTTTGTAATCAAGTGTCACAGATCAAGTTCACAATGTTTCAATGAGTTATGCCCCTTTTTGGACTTAGAATATTGGTTTTCAGCACTTCTTTCCTACATACTTTGAGCTATTGACCTGGAATTTTGTATATGGCTTTGTAATCATGTGTCACAGATCAAGTTCACATTTCGTCGGATTTCGTCAATTTTTGAATGAGTTATGCCCCTTTTTGGACTTAGAATATTTGTCAATTTCTGCATGAGTTATGCATTTTTCATAGTTTCCCATTATTCTTTAACAACATATTCCTGAACGACTTTATTAACTTTTTACAAACAAACAATATATCAAAACAAAGAGGAAACTTACAAGTTCCTGACGGGCGTATTATGTACCGTTTGCGGTACTCTTGTTTTCATATTGGAACTGGGGTTAGATACGGATTCATGTTTCAATTGTCATCACTCAATTTGTCACCAGTCGGCCTATCTGTTTTACTACAGTTTTACGGGATGCATTTTAGAAACACCTTCGACGGGTGTTTTGGGACATGAAGTTATCTGCTCACTTTATCTTCCTGATCCAATTTTCATTGAAGTTAGTAAAAATGTTTATTTCTAAACCAGTTCCAATTAGCAGATACATTTTGATGTCTTCTAAGCAGATGACTTTTTAAAACATTGTGGCAAAAGAAGAAATATTTAAATATGACCAATTTCTCCTTTTTATGCCCCCCCCCGGAATCTCCGATTCGGGGGGCATATAGTTTTTGGCCTGTCTGCACGTCTGTCTGTCTGTCTGTCTGCCCGTCTGTCTGCACGTCTGTATGTCTGTCTGCACAAAAAAAACTTTAACCTTGACCACTACTTTTGAACCATAACAGGTACGGCTACCATATTTCACATGTGTATTCCTTGTGACATGACCTTTCTGTCAGTACCAACATTTTTGACCTTGCGACCTTGACCTTTGACCTAGATGTAGTTTTTGGCCTGTCTGCACGAAAAAAACTTTAACCTTGACCACTACTTTTGAACCATAACAGGTACGGCTACCATATTTCACATGTGTATTCCTTGTGACATTACCTTTCTGTCAGTACCAAAATGTTTGACCTTGCGACCTTGACCTTTGACCTAGATGTTGCCATTCTCGAAAAAAACCTTTAACCTTGGCCATTACTTTTGAACCATAACAGGTACGGCTACCATATTTCACATGTGTATTCCTTGTGACATGACCTTTCTGTCAGTACCAACATTTTTTACCTTGCGACCTTGACCTTTGACCTAGATGTTGCCATTCTCGAAAAATACTTTAACTTTGGCCATTACTTTTGAACCATAACAGATACGGCTACCATATTTCACCTGTGTATTCCTTGTGACATGACCTTTCTGTCAGTACCAACATTTTTGACCTTGCGACCTTGACCTTTGACCTAGATGTAGTTTTTGGCCTGTCTGCACGAAAAAAACTTTAACCTTGACCACTACTTTTGAACCATAACAGGTACGGCTACCATATTTCACATGTGTATTCCTTGTGACATTACCTTTCTGTCAGTACCAAAATGTTTGACCTTGCGACCTTGACCTTTGACCTTGCGACCTTGACCTTTGACCTAGATGTTGCCATTCTCGAAAAAAACTTTAACCTTGGCCATTACTTTTGAACCATAACAGGTACGGCTACCATATTTCACATGTGTATTCCTTGTGACATGATCTTTCTGTCAGTACCAACATTTTTGACCTTGCGACCTTGACCTTTGACCTAGATGTTGCCATTCTCGAAAAAAACTTTAACCTTGGCCATTACTTTTGAACCATAACAGATACGGCTACCATATTTCACATGTGTATTCCTTGTGACATGACCTTTCTGTAAGTACCAACATTTTTGACCTTGCGACCTTGACCTTTGACCTAGATGTTGCCATTCTCAATTTTTTTTTTAACCTTCCCTACTTCTTTTGAACCATAACAGGTAAGGCTACCATATTTCACATGTGTATACCTTGTGACATGACCTTTCTGTCAGTACCAACATTTTTCACCTTGCGACCTTGACCTTTGACCTAGATGTTGCCATTCTCGATAAAAACTTTAACCTTGACGACTACTTTTGAACCATAACAGGTACGGCTACCATATTTCACATGTGTATACCTTGTGACATGACCTTTCTGTCACTACCACAATTTTCACCTTGCGACCTTGACCTTTGACCTAGATGTTGCCATTCTCGAAAAAAAACTTTAACCTTGACCACTATTTTTTAACCATAACAGGTACGGCTACCATATTTCATGTGTATATATTGTGACATGACCTTTCTGTCAGTACCAAAATTTTTCACCTTGCGACCTTGACCTTTGACCTAGATGTTGCCATTGTCGAATAAAACTTTAACCTTGACCACTACTTTTGAACCATAACAGGTACGGCTACCATATTTCACATGTGTATTCCTTGTGACATGACCTTTCTGTCAGTACCAACATTTTTGACCTTGCGACCTTGACCTTTGACCTAGATGTTGCCATTGGGGGGCATCCGTGTTTCACAAACACATCTTGTTCCTTAATGCTTTCAACTCTATTCAACATTCATACTTTAATTAATTTATAGATTTGTTCATATTCATGCCTAGATGTTTTCAAAGTTGTCTGCTGCAGTTTGTTGAATATGAGAGTTGACTCTTCCATTTTGAAAATTGGATCACTCCAGTTTTCGTCCACTGAAAGGGTTAAGTAATAGTTTAATTATTGAATAGACCAACCCTCCCTCAGGTAGGGATTTACATCTTTGGATAATAAGAGAGCACTCAACCAAATCATCACTAATAATTGAATAGAGTGGAAAAACTTGTACTAATTTCTCCTTTTGTGACAGCTTTTCAAATTTTTTCAGTAATAATACCTATAATTACAGAGATTTACCATATTTTTATGCCCCCACGGAATCTCCGATTCGGGGGGCATATAGTTTTTGGCCTGTCTGTTGGTCTGTCTGTTGGTCTGTCTGTTGGTCTGTCTGTCTGCACAAAAAAAACTTTAACCTTGGCCATTACTTTTGAACCATAACAGGTACGGCTACCATATTTCACATGTGTATTCCTTGTGACATGACCTTTCTGTCAGTACCAACATTTTTGACCTTGCGACCTTGACCTTTGACCTAGATGTTGCCATTCTCGAAAAAAACTTTAACCTTGGCCATTACTTTTGAACCATAACAGGTACGGCTACCATATTTCACATGTGTATTCCTTGTGACATGACCTTTCTGTCAGTACCAACATTTTTGACCTTGCGACCTTGACCTTTGACCTAGATGTTGCCATTCTCGAAAAAAACTTTAACCTTGGCCATTACTTTTGAACCATAACAGGTACGGCTACCATATTTCACATGTGTATTCCTTGTGACATGACCTTTCTGTCAGTACCAACATTTTTGACCTTTGACCTAGATGTAGTTTTTGGCCTGTCTGCACGAAAAAAACTTTAACCTTGGCCATTACTTTTGAACCATAACAGATACGGCTACCATATTTCACATGTGTATTCCTTGTGACATGACCTTTCTGTCAGTACCAACATTTTTGACCTTGCGACCTTGACCTTTGACCTAGATGTTGCCATTCTCGAAAAAAACTTTAACCTTGGCCATTTCTTTTGAACCATAACAGGTAAGGCTACCATATTTCACATGTGTATACCTTGTGACATGACCTTTCTGTCAGTATCAACATTTTTCACCTTGCGACCTTGACCTTTGACCTAGATGTTGCCATTCTCGAAAAAAACTTTAACCTTGACCACTACTTTTGAACCATAACAGGTACGGCTACCATATTTCACATGTGTATTCCTTGTGACATGACCTTTCTGTCAGTACCAACATTTTTGACCTGGCGACCTTGACCTTTGACCTAGATGCCATTGGGGGGGCATCAGTGTTTCACAAACACATCTTGTTTAGAACATGTTTTCAAAGTCGTCTGCTGTATCTTCTTTTTTCAGCCTTACTGGTTCACTTGTCCCATTTTACACATACCTACCAACAGAAAAAAATACCATGAGAAGAGAAGAGGAGCAATATATTTCTGCTGTAATAAAAAAAACAATTGTGGAAAAGAAAGAAGAATACAGAAACAGAAGCGCTGATGGTGAATATGCTATATTAATACATGTTTAACCCTTTCCCTCAAATAGACGCAATTTCTCCTTTTGCCACAATGTTTTCCACTTTTAGTCAAAGGTTATCCATTCAATTATAGAGATTTTCTATTTTTTGAAAAGATATGTTCAAAGCTGTCTGCTGCAGAATTGTCATATGAGGGAAAGGGTTAATCTGTAAATTGAGCAAACAAGGAGGAGTAAACTGGTCTTTTACCTTTTCCCTTTTCCCTTATATAGACGCTTTCTGACGCCTCTGCAGCAGACAGCTTTTTGAAAACATAGTGACAAAAGAAGAAATTTCTCCTTTTGCCACAATGTTTTCCACTTTTCGTCATAGGTTATCCATTCAATAATGGAGATTTTCTATGTCTTGACAAAAAACATTCAAAGTCGTCTGCTGCAGAATTGTCGTATTAGAGAAAGGGTTAAGGATTTCGGGATTTGAAATACTCTTCTTATCTCGAGCTCTGTGTAATGATAATTCTGGTTGTCTGCTTTGAAAACAGGTGAAAATATGCTGCTGGAAAATTATTGTGTATTTGCATGAGGTAGGGGATTCCGTCTTCGCTTCACTGAAACAGTTAATTATAATACATGGATTATAACGTAATATTTAATTAGCATGTTGGATGTTTATCATCAAGTTAGCTACATACTCTTCTGCTGTGACCAGTTGCGCAGGTTAACTCTGATACATCAAATATTCTGGCGAGTTGACTTCTGTCTCCGAGCATCAATTTATTGGTTGAGAAACAGGTTCTTCTATTGAAAGCACTTCTAATTACACACACTATTTGTTGCAGGTGCAAACCCTTTCCAACCTGTGACAACCTATGACAAATCTGCAGCATATAACTTTAAAAGTATCTAGGCAAAGATTTGAATAATCACTATAAATGAAAATGTAATTATTTAACTCTTTTACACAAACAACAATTCTGCAACAATTCTGCAAATTATTGTGTAATGTTTGCATGAGGTAGGCATTCTGTCCTCGCTCTGCTGAAACAGTAAGGATGTTGATGATAATACATGGATGATATAGTTGTATCTATTTAGCATATTAACCCTTTCCCTCATACGACAATTCTGCAGCTGACGACTTTGAACATATTTTGTCAAAAAATAGAAAATCTCTTTAATTGACTGGATAACCTATGACTAAAAGTGGAAAACATTGTGGCAAAAGGAGAAATTGCTTGTTTTCAAAAAGCTGTCTGCTGCAGAGGCATCAGAAAGCGTCTATATGAGGGAAAGGGTTATAGAGAATATTATGTCCCTGACGTAAGATATGAACTTTATCTGACGAGGTTGTGAGAATTGATAATTGTCGAGACCCTAACCCTAACCCTTATCCTTTTTCACAGCCGAGTCTGATAAAGTTTATGTTGAAAGTCAGGGACGTAATATTCTATTTATCTTGCATGTAAAATTATGTTTTCAGGTAAATCTACACTCATTCTTACTAGTTTTAAGAAATAGCATTCACAATAACAAAAGCCCATTCATAAATGACTTAACCTAAAATAGAATGACGTCACGCGAGTGAACAAATACGTGCAGAATTACATTGTGTACACACGTCATACAGAAGCTAAAGAGTTCCGACTGAAATAGAAAATCCACAGGAGTTGAAACGTGTCTGTCCGGTTTAGCCTGCGCGGCATGCTTAGGGTGATTCAAGTCGATACTTTTCGCAGTCAAAATTTATATTTCAGAAAAGTAGTTCCAGCGATTACGTCATTTCTAAAAATAAGTAGTTTGATAAAGATAAAAGTTTATCATACCAGTAGACATGTAAACAAAATGTTTATCATACCAGTGTTATAGTCACGTAATCTGCTCATTGCATGATAAAACCCTTTTCAAACCTATAACAAATCTGCAGCAGATGACTTTAAAAGTATCTAGGCAATAATTTGAATAATCCTTATAAATGAAAGTATAATTATTTAATTTATAGAGGTTTAAATTATTTTAGAGTTGAAAACATTGTAGCAAAGAGAGAAATTGCTCATTATGAGCAATTTCTCCCTTTGCTAAAATATTTTCAAAAGTCATCTGCTGCAGAGAAGTTAGAAAGTAATCTGCTGCAGATTTGTTGTATGTGGTAAAGGGTTAACACATACTATCTATATTTCAGATGGACCACCATCCAGAGACTTGCTGTCACTATTATTACTCGCCAGAGATGACCAAGGAAACTCCATGCCTGATCATCTTATATTTGAAAATGTGACAGGTCTCATGTTTGCAGGCTTTGATGTAAGTTGTTTATAGAATTTATAAGCTTGTAGTTTCTGATTAGAGTGTCCTAGAGAGAGGGGTACCAAGGTTTGATCCTTTGTTGGGCCATAGAAAAGTTTTAAATTTTTCCCACATACAACAAATCTGACGCAGTTCATAGATACACTATAGTTTGTGGTTAAAGTGTCTTTGAGATTGATTGATTGGTGTTTATCCCTTTCCCACATACAGCAAATCTGCAGCAGACGACTTTGAAAATGTCTACTAAAAAATATGGAAATTCTCTATAATTGTAGGTATAATTACTGAAAAATGTTGAACACATTGTGACAAAAGGAGAAATTGCCTGTTTTTAGCAGTTTTTAGCTCCACTTGCTGAAAGCCGGTCGAGCTTATATCATGGCGAACAATCTGTCGTGCGTGCATCTGTGCGTAAACTTTTTGCTTCAAACAACTTCTCAACCCAAACCACTTGGCTAATTGGGATGAAACTTCATAGGAAGCATTCTCTCAATGTCCTCTCTTAAATTCCTTCAAACTTTTTGGATCCATGCAAAATTCTGATTTCCATGGCAACCAAAAGAAAAAAATAGTGAAAACTTAAAATATCTTCTCCTCCGAAAGTGTCAGGCCGATTTTCAAATAGTTTTGTAGAAATGTTCCTTGGGTGACGCTCTTTCAGATTGCTTCAAGCCAAGTTGATTGGTAGAAAAACTTTTTCTGCCAGGGGGTGGGGCTATTTTACCTTATATGGCTAAAGGGAAAACTTAAAAAATCTTCTCCTCCGAAAGTGTTTGGCCAATTTTCTAATAATTTTGTAGAAATGTTCCTTGGGTGACTCTCTATCAGATTTCTTCAAGCCAAGTTGATTTGTCGAAAAACATGGCCAACAGGGGGCGGGGCTGTTTGGAGATTTAATTTTTGCCTAATGGCAGTGGAGCAATACTGGCCCTCTTGGGCCTCTTGTTCCTTTTGCAACAATGTTTTCAAAAGTCGTCAGCTGCAGATGCGTCAAACTGCATCTATAGTTGGGAAAGGGTTAACGTCGTTTTCAACAATTCTTCAGTCATATCATGGTGGCCAGTTCACCTTCTCATGTGTTTTCTGGCTTTTCCACATAGACTGTAAGCCCATTGGTGGAAGACGAATGACACTTGTCACAGTGATTTGTCAGAGAATGTTGGCCGAGCTGGGGGTGTCCTTGAAAAGTTTGGTCCTTGAGAAAGGGGGACCAAAGTTTGATCCTATCAGGTTA
Source organism: Serripes groenlandicus (assembly GCA_031761405.1). Taxonomy (NCBI): domain Eukaryota; kingdom Metazoa; phylum Mollusca; class Bivalvia; order Cardiida; family Cardiidae; genus Serripes; species Serripes groenlandicus. The sequence goes on from JASEVX010000009.1 coordinate 72,571,600, forward strand.
TAACAAAGTTTTAACTCTTTCCCACATACAACATATCTGATGCAGACTACTTTGAAAACAGCTAGACAATAATATGGAAATCTCTATAAATTAGTTTTTTATCATTGTCTAGCTGAACAAATTGTAGCAAAAAGGTGATATTGCTCATAATGAACAATGTTTAAGTTTGTCACAATGTTTTTAACGGTCATAGCTGCAGATGCATCAAAATGTTGGAAAGGGTTAAATTGGTGGTATTATTATACCTCACGTGACTTTGTAATGTTAAATTCTCATTTACTCATCATGGGCAATTTCTTACTGTCTTGTGCTAACAGTACGTTTTTGACTGGTTAACAGTATACTGTTACATGGCACGCGTGTTAAAAGGTTGGTTATGCACATGCATGACGTCATTTAAAAAAATAATGTCACCTTTTAGACGCGCGTGCCATGTATCAGTATACTGTTAACCGGTATATTCATATCTGTGTGTTACATTGTAGTAGATCTACCCATGTTCACCTCCCCTACAAAGGTACAGAATAAATTGAATATATGTGTAATTTTGTTCGGTATAATGAAATAAATATTGCATGGTTTCCAGTGTGACAGTACATATTGTCAACATTCGGGTAAATACTGTTAACCTCGGCTTCGCCTCGGGTAACAGTATTTTCCTCATGTTGACAATATGTACTGTCACACTGGAAGCCATGCAATATTTATATATTGACATACCACCACACCATCGACTCTTAGCAGAGACAAAGATAAGATGTTATTTACGTTCCTGCTCTAAGAACTGTGTGGATAGGTAGCATGGAAACACCGGTTCTTGAACCTCTTAACATTTATCAGGGTTCATGGGAATACTTATAAATTCATGTCAAAAACCAACAATACTGACAAATAAATTCAACAACTTATGTGTTAGTAAACAAAGCACCGGTTCATATACAATTTATTAGGTATAATGCGTTTTTGGAAATATATAAACAGTCCTTAAACGTAAGGTTAGAGAATAGGTACAGTTCGAAAACAGGGACCTGTATGGTATATGACTGCATCTGTGCCTTTTATCTGCAAAATTGTTGAAATCAGTGTAAACCACAAATAAACATGACTGTGAAGTACACAAAAGGTGCTTAAATATTGAAAAAACATTATTTGCCATAATATCTGTGTATCAGATTTAAAAGATTATTTTGGCATACCCATAGATACAAGCAATTTCTCCTTTTGTCACCATGTTTTCAACTCTTTTTAATTATTGTACTTTCATTTAAAGGGAGTTTATTTAAATGGCAGTCATCAAAAGGTATTTGTATCAGGACTGGTATAATTATGTCTTCCCCCTTGTTGGAGATATATTGTTATTGCTTTGGTTGTTTGTCTGTCTGTCTGTCTATCTGTCAGTCATACATAGTTTCCTTTTTTGAACTCCTTAAAAACTCACCACAACTACACTATATTGAGACGATGTGCAGATTGCATGCTTCTGCCTGTTCAATTGAAGGTCAAGGTCAAACTTAAAAGGCAAAGGTCATATGACTTTATTTTATATGCCTTTCATATCTCTTGTACCGCTTGAAGGATTTTGTAATAAATCGCCCCAAATGTTTAACATACTAAAATGATGTGCAGAAACAGAAATGTGCAGAACATGTGTTTCTGTAATCTCAATTGAAGATCACAGTAACATTTAGAGGTCAAAGGTCGTATTACTATATTTTGTGTGCATTCTATATCTCTTGAACTGTTTGATGGAATTTTGAAATAACTTGGGTTTAATGTCCACTGTCCCGGTTATTGAGACGACATACAGAGTCTTATGACAAATCATGTCCGCAACATATCTTTGGAACCACTTGAAGAATGTCACAGTAAATGATCACCATATTGAGACAATATGCAGAGCTTGTGTTTTTGCCAGCTCTGTTGGAGGTCATGGTTACACTTAGAGGTTAAAGGGCATATGACTATTTTATGTTCCCTCAATATTTCTTGTACAGCTTGGGAAAGGGTTAATAAAACAACAATTTAGTTGAACGAGGTTTTGTTTTATAAGTAAAACAGTGTTGCTTACACATATCAAGGAGCATACTTCCTGCAAATGTGCGGTCTTTATTTTAGACTTCTAGTATTACGCTTACGTGGGTGATGTTACAACTTGCCACATATCCCGAGATACAGTCGAAAGTGAGAGAAGAAGTGATCCGTGTCATGCCAGACCCAAATACCAATATAACACATGCTGACCTAGCCGGACTTCAGTTCCTCGGAAACGTCATCAAAGAAACACAAAGGTAAAAGTATATTTTACATAAACCAACTCAAACATTTGATGAAAGAAGATGCATTTAACGATTTTTATCTTTGCACAATTGATTGACTGGTGTTTAAAGCCATTTTCAAAGGTATATGAGCAGACCGACGTGATAACCAACATTGTGGACTCTGAGTAGAGTATCGACCAGATCAACCTAAGCATGCCACACAGGTTAACCTGGACAGGTACTTTTCGGCTTTCAGGAATCATTACTCTATACCTCTCTCCCCCTGAGACGGAATGTCATGGAACGGCTGATATTGTTTCTTCACTCCAGACAACATTCCTCCAAGATGACTGGTCAACCCGAGGTTCAAACTCACACCACCTGAATTGATAACCTCCCTTGTTACAGACTGAGCTATTCAGCCTCGATTATATCTCTGCTTGACTGCCTAGGTGGTGTAGTGGTAGAGTGTCGGCCACGACTGGGGAGGTCTCGGATTCGATAATACTGAAGACTTTAAAAATGGTAGTAATGGCTGCCCTAATTGGCACTCAGGGTTGTGGGGTTAGCATGACGACGTCCTGGCTGGGGTCAGAACAAATGGACCTGTAGTACTGGTACCTTACCCTGCAAATGCCGTTATATAACTGGAAAATTGTTGAAAGCGCTGTAAAACACCAAACAATCAATCTATCAATCACTATCTTTAATCAAAGGTTAAAAAACAGCTCAATGGTTCCAATTATCAGCCTCCCGCAGACTTATGTTAGTAGTTTTATCACAAAAGCATGAGCCAAGATACAAACAATATCAGCAACTTCATGTTCTGACTTTGATTGTGGTACTATGAGAACCATGTATTGGTAAGTTCTTTGTAGCAATTAACTAAGAAACTGTACATGATTGCTTTCATGTATAGTTATACAAAAGGAGCCTGGTTAGTATCGGTAGTGTTATAACAGCATGTACACAAAAAGTACATGTTTTACTCAGATACAAACCTTCTTTGTAGAAGTCTACTAGGATAAAGTCCAGGTTAGTAATATTATCACAAAGGCAAATAAAATTTAAAAAGATACAAACCATATTTGTCTAACATTGAGATGCTGATAACCAATTTGGGTTGTTTGCATGCGTATCCCAGCACAGACTAGTAGAAATACCACACAAGCACAGAATGTTTACCAAGATACAAACTGTATTTTTCATTACATTGAGAAACGAAACACTTTATTGCTGTTGTATACAGTAATTTCCCAGCACAGGCTAGTGCTTGTAGTAATACCACACGAGCACAGAACGAGTACCAAGATACAAACTGTATTTGTCATTACATTGAGAAACGGAACACTTTATTGCTGTTGTATACAGTCATTTCCAAGCACAGGCTAGTGCTAGTAGTAATACCACACAAGCACAGAACGTGTACCAAGATACAAACTGTATTTCGTCAATACATTGATATACTGAACACTTGATTGCTGTTTATACAGTCATTTCCCAGCACATACTAGTGCTAGTAGTAATACCACACAAGCACAGAACGTGTACCAAGATACAAATTGTATTTCGTCATTACTTTGAGAAACTGAACACTTGATTGCTGTTTATACAGTCATTTCCCAGCACATACTAGTGCTAGTAGTAATACCACACAAGCACAGAACGTGTACCAAGATACAAACTGTATTTCGTCAATACTGAAACTGAACACTTGATTGCTGTTTTATACAGTCATTTCCCATCACATGCTATTGCTAGTAGTAATATCACACAAGCACAGAACGTGTACCAAGAAACAATCTGTATTTTATCAATGCAACTGGCTCATAGACATCCAATGTTAAATGACAAATCAGCTGGCATTACGGTCCATGCATATTTTATTTAATTGTCCAAATATTCCTGACAACATGGCGCTTAGGGGGCATAATGTTTGACACACATCTCTTGTTCTCATAATGTTTTATAAAATTGATTTTGCTGATGATGATGTTTCTGTTTGGGTTTGAGTGTTAACAATCCTCTTATTGTCAGTTTATTAAGCACATCTGTTTAAGAAGACTCGAAATTTATTTTTAAGCGAAATATTAATAAAACATTAAATTTATATTGATAAACCCTCACCCTTCATAATGTTACTTTACGATTGTCTTTGGTGGAATTGTTATTGAATTTTGAATTATTTATTTATAGGGATAAGTTATTTCTTAAGTAACATCTGTCTTCGTTGTCATACAGTTGACATCCCAAGCCTGAATACACATTTTGTTTGTCACATTAATTTGAGTTAATTGGATCATCTGATTGGATTGAGTTTACTTAATAGGATAGTCCTGATAAGCTGGATTTATTTAAAAGATTTTCTCAGTTTGATTAACGTTTTGTTTTTCAAAATGTATCACGGATATATTAGTTTATATTTGAATTAATTAAAAAAAAAAATTGGAACAAATATTGTTTGATTGACATTTAGGGAAATAAAAGTAAACTTCTTCATATAGGTCTCTGTTTTTTTTTTTTTTTAAAAACCCACACAAAACAAACGCTGAAACTGAATTTGATTTTATAATCACGTAACAGAATTTATCACATAACTTGCACTCCAGGAGTGACATAAAGCAGTGACATAAATATCATATGTAACTAGTTACATAAATAGCCGACTCACAGCACGCGTGTGACGTCACTCCAGTGTGACGTCACTTTCAATGACAGCATATTGTTTACAATTGTTCTGAATTTCGGCATTTATTAAAAATATTGTTTAAGGAGAATAAATCTCGATAAATGAAATGTTATAAGTGCCTTGTTGCTAATTTTGTATACAATCAAAAGGTTATTGATAGGGACTACTTTTTACAGTGGAAGTATGCATTAGAACTTCGGGGTGAACTTCGGTCACTGTTTATATGAGGACGAAGAAAGATCGATTTAAAGATCGAAAACAATTTTTTTATGGTGTTATGTGATAAATAGAATCTTACATTCGTGCTTATTATGTCTCCCCCATTACATGGGGGTGACATATTGTTTTTGCCCGTTCCGTCCGTCCGTCCTTCCGTCTGTCACACTTGTTTCCGCTCAATAACTGAAGAACGCTTGGGCGTAGGAACTTCATACTTGGTATGCAGGTTGGTCATGACCAGTAGCTGACCCCTATTGATTTTGATAACAGAAGGTCAAAGGTCAAGGTCATGGTGACCTTGTGAGGTAAAAAATGGTTTCCGCTCAATAACTGAAGAACGCTTTGGTTGAGGAACTCCATACTTGGTATGCAGGTTGGCCATGCCTAGTAGAAGACCCCTATTGATTTTGAGGTCAGTATGTCTAAAGTCAAGGTCACAGTGACCATGAGCTTGAAAGGTCACAGTGACAATGAGCTGATAAATAGTTTTTGCTTGGGCCCAGGAACTTCATACTTGATGTGCAGGTTGGTCACCACCAGCAAATGACCCCTATTAATTTTAAGGTCACTAGGTCAAAGGTCAAGGTCACAGTGGTCAAGGTCACATCCGTCACACTTGTTTCCGCTCAATAACTGAAGAACGCTTGGGCATAGGATCTTCATACTTGGTATGCAGGTTGATCATGACCAGTAGATGACTCCTATTGATTTTGATGTCAGAAGGTCAAGGTCATGGTGACCTTGTGAGGTAAAAAATGGTTTCCGCTCAATAACTGAAGAACGCTTGTGCCGAGGAACTCTATACTTGGTATGCAGGTTGGCCATGCCGAGTAGAAGACCCTATCAATTTTGAGGTCAAGTCAAGGTCACAGTGACAATGAGCTGAAACATTGTTTTTGCTTAATAACTGTAGAATGCTTTGGCCATGGAAGTTAATACTTGGTATGCAGGTTGGTCACCACCAGTAGATGACCCCTATTGATTTTGAGGTCACTAGCTTAAAGGTCAAGGTCATGGTAACATTCAGCTGAAAAATGGTTTCCTCTCAATAAGTTATAACTAAAGAATGCTTATGCTGAGGAACTTCATACCTGGTGTGCAGGTTGGTCCTAACCAGTAAATAACCTTTATTGAATTTGTTTGATTTTGAGGTCACAAGGTCAAATGTCGAAGGTCACGGTAACCTTCAGCTGAAAAATGTGTTTTACTCAATAACTCAAGAATGCTTATACCCAGGAACTTCATACTTGGTGTGCAGCTTGGTATTAACCTGTAGATGACCCCTATTGATTTTGATGTCAGTAGGTCAAAGGTCAAGGTCGCGGTGACCTTTGGCTGAAAAATGGTTTCCGCTCAATAACTGAAGATTGCTTGGGCCCAGGAACTTCATACTTGGTGTGCAGGTTGGTCACCAGCAGCAAATGACCCCTATTGATTTTGAGGTCACTAGGTCAAAGACCAAGGTCATGGTAACCCTCAGCTGAAAAATGGTTTCCGCTCAATAACTGAGGATTGTCACTGTTGCTTCATCTCCAGTCCAAAACTAAAAAATTCATCTCCATCATTTCTTTTCCTCCCCTACGACCACACAAATGGGGAGACAAGCGCTTTTTCAAAAAAGCAATCTCTAGTTTGATATTGTTTTTATGAAACTCGTCGACTGAAACGAATATGGCGCTCGGCAGAGCCTCGCGTCATATTATTTCAGTCGACTCGTTACATAAAAACAATAACAAATAAGCACTCATGTAAGATCCTCTATTTATGACACTCTTTCTCACTTATAGTTTACACAGAGAACCTGAGGGAATTCACATTTTCCCACATATAACAAATCTGAAGCCGACGACAAAGAAAAGGTCTTGAAAACAATATTGAAAGAAATTCCCCATCATGAGCAATTTATCCTTTTTTCCCATATTGTCTTCAAAAGTTGCCTGATACTAATTCTTTAAAATATGGCAAGTAGAAAAGAGATAAACATACTATTTTGTAAGATTGTATTATTCTTCGTATTTTGACACTAGATTCGTGATTATTAGAATTTAATCACATCAGCACTAAACACTTTTATGCGTCTATTAGAAATAATTAATTTTTTGTGGCTCTGAACATTTCAAATAAAATAAATATATCACATCAGATAATGGGATTAAAGAGACCACGGATTACGAAAACCCTACTCAGGCATTTGGGAACAGGGCAGATCTATATCAACCTGCACCTCCGCCTTGTTTGAGCAAAATCTTGACTGTACGCCGTCTAGTCATATAAACATTCTAGCAGCCCTGTCTGTGATAAATCCCGTGCCGTAATAGGACTACAAGTATGCATTTTATTTGGTAATTGCCATTCATTTCCAGATATTCAAATATTGGGTTTCCAGTTTCCTGCTCTCAAATGGTTATTTTATATATCCATGATTTAGGTTATACCCAGTTGTGTCCTCAATAACTCGACGGGCTGTTAAAGATGACGTCATCGATGGGAACCGAATTCCCGCCGGCACTAAGATCGTCCTTCACATTGGTGCCTTACATCGGTAAGTCAACGTTACTAAATATATTTAGATACCACTGACGTATGGAAAAAATTGTTAAATTTCATGTCTCATAACTTGAATGTATATTGAAAACCGTGATCTCATGTACAACTTTTTTGTTTTTGTTTCATTTCTTTCCGTCATCTGACAAAAGTCACTGTGACGAGCGTCAATCGTTTTTAACCACTGAGACAACAGGCTATCTCGAAAAGCATCCAGTTGCTTGGAAAATATGTTGTGTGGAGTTCTGGTGTGAGAAAGCCAGGAGATCCCCATACAGATCAAACCCTTTGCAAAATATTTGCAGAATATGTGCAGAATATATTCCTTTCAAACTACTATTTGCACTCTATTTGCAAATGCTTTGCGGAAAGTAGCTGCAAATACTTTGCAAATATCAATATATCTGGCAAAGGCATTGCAAACGTTAACTTAGATAACTAAAGTAGCTGCAAATACTGTGCAAATACCAACTCTGTCTGTTTATATATATGGCAAATAGTATGCAAATAGTAACTTATTAATTATATAACTGAAGTTTAGCTGCAAATACTTTGCAAGTACTAACTTAGTCTATTAATATTCTTGCAAATACATTGCAAATACTAACTTTGTCTGTAAATATTCTTGCAAAGGGTATGCAAAGGGTAACTTAGAATTTCAAACAGTGCAAGTAGTTTGCAAACACTAACTTATCCCCTGAATGATATTTTCCAAATACAAAGTTGTTGGACTTCAAATGAAATTATTACAATAGTTTTATAAATTATTGACTGATTTAACCACTATATATAACCAAAACATGTGTGCAGCTTATATAAAAGTGTGTATATAAATTCAGTATAATTTTACATAAACATGATGTTTTCAGTTGAAAATGCAAAAGCCAAAGATATGTTTGGCTAAAACATACATTCTGTAGCAGACGACTTCAAACGCATTTTGTCAAAACATAGAAAATCTCCATAATTGAATGGATAACCTGTGACAAAAAGTGGTAAACATTGTGGCAAAAGGAGAAATTGCACTTTCTTCTTTGTCACTATGTTTTCAAAAAGCTATCTGCTGCAGAGGCGTCAGAAAGCGTCTATATGAGGGAAAGGGATTGTCCCTGAAGTGTTCAGGCCCTAAATATAATTTATAAAGAAAATTGAATTCTGGTTTTATTGATGCATGAATCATAACAATCTTTTCAGGAATAAATTGACAGTCGTAGTTCGAAGTTTGATTTACAGGTATTTTTCGATCCTCCTGTAGAGTCGCATTTCAACATGTGGGTCAGTTTAAAAATAAATGCGATCACATGATTGATTTGCATATTAATGAGATCACATGATCCAATCAGGTCAAATATATAACTTCCTGTTGATTTTTCAATCATTTTCCAGTCGCGATTATTTATGAAAATATCGGCACGGAAAGTTAAGAGCATGGTGTTCCGCATCTGGTAAGTATTTATTTTACGATTCAATACATTTGAAAACTTTAAATCAATAACTTTAATTTGATGTAAGAATAAACAAAATCCGTCCACAAACAACGATAGCATGCAAATTTAAAGTTCAAAGGTCACGCTTTTCGAGCATGACTCGGAGGTCAATATACGACGCCATTTTGTCAATATTAAATCGCTGGAGAAAATACACTACAAACCCCGAAATCAGCGCTAACACAGTGTTGATTAATATTTTGATGAATAATCAGATAATTAATATGATTTTATGAAATAAACCCGTTACTATTTGTTATTCAGCCATTATACTTAAATCCGTTAAACCCTAAACAAAGGGTCACGATTACGTAAATTTTCATAATAAGAAAACAATAACATTGGCGAAAATATTCGCTTACGTGCGAGTTTCTAAACAGTTTTAGAAATGAAACACATATACTCTTGTCATTGCATTGCACACTTATTTAGATGCTAGTTATTATTTAAAACGAAGCCAAATTTTTTATTTTGAAATTGCCAACAGGAATTGATTTCGGACAGTCACATTTTCGGATACGGCAAATGTAGCAATGTTGTTGTCATCATACATTTTCGTGATGGACGTGACACATTATAAATATTATGTGTATTTTCAATGATTTGACATTGTATTAATTAATAAGATGAACCCTTTCCCACATGCAAAGATATCTACCATAGAACTGATTCTTTGAAAACATTGTGGAAAAGGAGGCTTTTTTCAAAACTTATTCAATAATTATATTTTCTCTTATATTAGAGATTTTTTAATCATTTGACATGATATAAAATGATAACCTTACCCACCCGTAGACACATTTGCAACCGATTTTTAAGACATTGTGGAAAAAGAGGATCTTTCTTCAAACTTAATAACTTATTGCAACATCTGCAGCAGATTTTATTTAAAACATTGTGACAAAGGGGGATTTTTTTCTGCAAACCATATTCAATTATAACACTCCTCAATAAAGAGATTTTCCTTAATTTGACCAAAATGTTTTCAAAGTCACTGATGCAGATCTGTCACATGTTGCAATGGATTTATTATTAATTGGCTATAATTGCTATAGATAAAGTATAACCTGTACTGAATTCTTGGAATGAAAATAAAAGACACACATTTACTTTTTCATTTATTTTCATAATTTTATGAATCATGTACATATTTCAGACTTATGACATGATGAATGGTTTATAATGGTATCCAGCCAACACAAGACAATTGATCATCCCTGAATCACCGCTGTCCATCCTGTAAAGATGTTCAATCCCAAAAGAATGTATCAAGAATGACATGAAGATGAAAGATGATGGTGTTATAATTTCAAACATTGAAGCATTGAATGATGATGCCATAAGGTCAAATTTGAAAGATGACAGAGGATTTTTTTCTAATGATCTTATGCTGTGTGTTATTGATTTATTTGGAGCAGATCATGCCTAGTGACAAAAGAAGAAATTGCACAAAACGTTACTCACTTTTATAGTTTATCCATTCAATTATAGAGAACTTCTATTTTTTGACAACATATGTTCAAAGTTGTCTGCTGCAGAATTGTTGTATGAGGGAAAGGGTTAAATCATATAAAATATAGAGGTTATTTATTTCATATTTTATTTATATTTTAAATGATGTTTAATTAAAATAAAGCTTAAAATGGTAAACATATATCTGGATTTATATATACCTTAATTCCCAAGTTTTTAGAATGTAATCTATTTGCAGACTGTTTGCAATCTATTTGCAGACCGTTTGCAATCTATTTGCAGATGGTTTGCAATCTATTTGCAGACTGTTGCAATCTAGTTGCATAGTATTTGCAATCTAGTTGCAAAGTATTTGCAATCTAGTTGCAAATTATTTGCAATCTAGTTGCATAGTATTTGCAATCTAGTTGCATAGTATTTGTAATCTAGTTGCAAAGTATTTGCAATCTAGTTGCATAGTATTTGTAATCTAGTTGCATAGTATTTGTAACCTATTTGCAGATTTTGCTGTTGAATTGGCTGCAAACATTCTGCAAAGGGTTTTTTGAATGCTTTATGTACCCTTTGCAATCTGTTTGCAGACTGTTTGCACAGATCGTTCCAAATCTACCCGTCTGCAGAATATATTCTGCAAATATTTGTAGAATATATTCTGCAAACACTTTCGCAAACAATTTGCAAAGGTTTGGAATATATTCCGCAAACACTCCCATTCGTAGGGGGACACATGGATAGGTGAACTGACGGCCGTGATATGACTAAACTATTGTTGAAAATGGCTTTTAAACCCCAATAAATGATTTCTAGTACGGTTAGTGGCCTGTCCTACTTTTAATCCATCTTTACAATAAAGTATGATTCCTTTGTTTTCTATTTTTAGGTCCGAAGAGAACTGGGAAAACCCAGAGAGTTTTAAGCCGGAGCGGTTTGAATCCGACCAAGCACCTTACACACACCTCCCCTTCAGTACCGGACAATACACGTGCATTGGACAGAAGTTCGCCCAGTTTGAGATGAAAATTGTCCTAGCATGTTTATTACGGGAGTTTGAGTTTAGTATAGTGCCCGGTTATACGTTCAGGCGAATACAGGCACTCAGTGTGAAACCCCACCCACCTCTGGTGTTAAACGTGAAGAAGATCTGAATTCTCAGATGTTGGATACGACTTTTGTAAAAGGAAATAACATTGATAATACACACTTACCATTGTCTGCAAACAACATATTTAAATTCATATTTACATCTCATACCACAAACTAATCGAAATGCAGTAGTTAAAATTGTCCCTGATGAAAAACAACATCTATAACAGGCTAATTTGAAAAGATCTAGACAAACATATCAAAAGTCTCTTTAAGTTATAGTACAAGAGAAAGTTGATGCAAGGCATCAATGTCGCCGGAAAAGACTGCATTAATTTATTTTTTAACACACATGCATTCTTGACTTTCATAAGTCTAAACATACACATAATGTAGAAAAACGCTTCCATGACATTGACGAGTTATGCAGACAAAAAATGGCGCTCGAAAAAATGATTTCTTATACGTCACGAAACGACTGCAATGGCCCACTGTAGGAGAAAGAAGGATATGATTTTTCTCTCTCGAATGCAGTGGAATAAAACATTCACTAAAGCAAGTGAGACAAATACCCAAACTTTAAAAACCTCCATCTCCAAAATCCATTTGTCAGATTCCAAGATAATTTGTCAGAAATGTTCTTTGAGTGACTCTCTACAAAAACTGTTCAAGCCATATTGAATTCGTTGACAAACAGGGCAGCAGAGCTGCATCAGGAAAGGTTCAAAATGACAAAACTTTATAATTCCATTCTTATTAAAGTTCTTGTTAGATTTCCAGATACAAATGGCTTTTACTGATAAACTATTTCTTTAACTGAGTGTCCACTCCTTGCAGTTTCATTTGAACTCCTGATCAAATGTTCACAGACATTTGCAGTTAAATATTTGCTTCTAATTTACTATCATTCAGGTGATCGATTTAGGGCCATCTTGGCCCTTTTGTTGTTTATGTTGATACTTATCTAAAATAAAATAATATTTTGACCAATCGCTTCTTCATATCGAAATGCGCATGCGCGAAAATCGATGTTTCTACTCATATCAAGACATCTCTTTGAACATGAAAATAACATTCAGTAAGTTAAAATTGCTATTAAAAGGAGAATTCGACGTGAGTTTTATCTCGATATTGACACACAACAGTCTGCAGCAACTCTAACAGGGACTATTTTGTCTTCGTAAATAAGAAAAAAACCATAAATGCGAGTCAAAATAAAGAAACTGCAAATACTTAAAACATCGGATTATTTATTTCATTTTAGAAGTGTCATAACTAAGTGTTTTTAAACAAACATAATTGAAATATGTTCAAGACATTTAAATTTGTTTTTTTCTAATTTCTAATATAAAATTGCCCCCCCCCCCCTCCCCTTATGTCATTTCCGAAAAGCTATTAAAAATATAAGTCGCGGGCGACTAATAATAACTTGACAGAGTTGGTGTGATAGAATTTCACCATTTGTCACAATCTTTTTAAAAGCATAATTTTTTTGGGGTTTTATTATCAGGTATATTTCAGTTATATCAAGCGACAGTTCACTTATACATTGTACATGATCCCTGGGTAAACAATACAATACAATACAAAATATTTTATTTGCAATCATGAACAAGCAGTACAAATAACAAAAAACAGAGAATATAATATAGGTATAGGCTAGGAAATGCGTCTTGCCCTCGGGCACTCCACCATGACAGTCGCGCCGCGACTCGGGATCGAACCCGGGATGCTCTGTGATATTCGTCTGCCTTAGCCCGCTAACATTATGCAACCATGACATTTCATGAGCATCGTTGAACTTTCACAAGTAATAATATTCACTGTAGTAGAGTGGTCTGTCCCGCTAACATTATGTAACCATGACATTTAATGTTCATCTTGACTTTCACAAGGACTACTACTCACTGTAGTAGAGTGGTCTGTACCAAAGCCAAAATGTAGTTATGTGTCCGTATAAGGGAATACTTGTACTACCTTGTTATATAGCTAGCTATTGTAGCGACGTGGTAAAGTGTATGCCTCCGGGACGAGAGGTCCCGAGTTATAGCCCTGGACGGTCAGGCTTTTTCAGATGGGTTACGCATGAATATGTTTTTGGTTAATATTGTAGCGAACAGTTTTTATCGAGATTATGTACAGACTGATCAGACTGTCTACATTGTACGTACATTGTGTTCAAAGTGGAACAAAACTGGATAAGTAACCCTAACCCTAAATCTTGTTTAAAGTCTTGTAAAGCAGGAATGGGGAAAATGTGTAATACAAGGAATTATGTCCCTTGATATTGAGGTATAGTGTAAACAAGTATGGGCATTCGTTTCCTATGGACACAATTCTAGTTTATGGTTTATATCATAAATGACGTCGCCGGGAGTGTAATAAAGCCATTGAATAAATTGCGTATTCAACTAGTGTAATAACAATAAAGGGTTTAATGTATGTTTTGGTACAGTTATAAGAGTATAACACGAAATTGCCTAATTACTCAGCAAATAATGCCCGAAGGGCATTATGTCAGCTGTGTAATTTGGCTATTTCGTGTCATACTCTTATAACTGTACCAAAACATACATTAAACCCTTATAATTGCAGTTTAAGAAAAAAACAGCTATTTTTCATCGAAAGAATTGTTTGAAAAGGGACATATAAATTGAAAATTGGGATCTCTTTTTTATGTTCTTTACGCCGATAACATGATCTAATACTAGGAAAATTACCTAATACTAGGAAAATGACGTCACGTTAACGTTTTGACGTCATACGTTAGTCGCTTTGGCGCCAAAACCCGTAAATTTCATCTAGAAATATTGTAAACGTTAAGTACATTTTTATCGAAATACGCCTCATAAGTCACTTTATGTGATAGATATAATATCTCATGAGTGTTATTTATTATTACTTTTAAAAAATTAAGCTGAAATTGACCTCGGCATAATTATTTGTGGCATTGTTTACGGTTAACTGTCGTAATTAAAGGTATTTTCCGAAAGTAGTTCCGTGAACTGGTCATGTGATCAATTGCAGTTATTGGAAAATAAACGCAATTCCTTTTAGTCACGTGATCGGTTTTGAACCAATCAAAACGAGCGATTCACCGTGCTTTAAAAGCAACTGCAATTATTGCTACGTAACGTCATAATGAAAAGCATTGAAAATGACCGCGCTATATTATAGGGATAATACACATTTTCGAGGGCGTGAACATCTGCGGACGCACGCAAAATGTGTTTATGCCCGAGTGCGAAGCACGAGGGCATAAACACATTTCAAGGGCGTCCGCAGATGTTCACGCCCGAGAAAATGTGTATTTTCGCTATTATTGCATGAAATAAGAGCAATCATCCAACATACAGTCCGCTGTAACGTTCAGTTGTACGATAACCGCCGATGAACATGACCCGATAACGCATGTGACGTCATAAACACATGTGACGTCATAAAGTAAACAAGTAATGTTTTACATATCCACGAACCGGGCCTACATCAAGGTTGCCATCGCTGACTCGACACTGGTCGAATTAAATAAATGGTTTTGGATTATTTTATGCTCTTTAACTGTGAATCTAGTGCATGTTACCGATTATCGAGTTAAAGAAGCTGATGTTATTGTTAACCCAACAAATTGCTTCTATTCTAGGGGAGATGCAGCGTCCAAGTTTTGTTTACTAACGGTGCCCGGGTAATGCATATGTAAAACATCTAACCGGTCTGAAACGGCACGTACGCGCGAGAATCGCTTTGTTTATACACGTTTTCTCGCCGTTTACGCCCGGTTTTTGCAATGTTTCTGTATCCCTTAAGCGGGCGTAAAACATAGATTTTATGCAATAATATAGGTTATTGACCCTGTACTGTGAAATCATCGTTGGACCGAGTTCTTTGGTTGACTTTGCCGAGCTTGCGCCAAGGCTCGTTTTTATCAATTTTAGAACACTCGTTTAATAAAATCTCGTATTGAATGACCACTCATGTAGTATCCTCTATTTATCAGTTCATATACTCAATAATGATTACGATTTTATCATAATATTATTGTTTTAAATGTAAAACTTGTATTGTAACAACTATTTATTTATTAAATGTTTTGAGATGTATTGATTTTGATACTTATTTATGATAAATGAGCCCTGTCCATGCAAACAGGAACAACCTGACCTTTCAAAGTGTAAATCCATACGCATAGTCTAATCAAGATATACATGTTTCGCAAACCATTAATGAAGACTGTAGAAGCTTCTGGTGATTTATGAACATATGTGTAATACTAAGCAGATGCACATGCTGGATTGACCGGCACTATTTGTACTTTTTGGCAAGGAAAGGCTCAAATGATTTATTTATATACACCATTTTCTTTTATTCATTTCACATACATATAGGATCCATCATGAGTTTTCTTTGGAGATCAAGATTTCTTAAATGAGTCTAGAAAAAGACGGTTATTAACCGAGCCTCTTGGCGAGGTTAATAACTCTCTTTTTCGAGACGAATTTAAGAAATCTTCTCCAAAGTAAAACGAGTGATGGATTCTTTTTATCACCTAAACAGTGTGTTTTAATGAAAAATATTGACAACATCAAAACAAAGACCGAATAACATATTCTTCATAAGAACTTGTGATTCACCGCATAAAAAAGTAGTCCTCATCATTTTTGAATAATAAGAAAAACAACAACAATGTTTTAACAATTAAGACTCGTTATTTATTCAAAATAACGTATTATTGCATTTTTCAATGTGTAAAATTTAACAACTTAACAATAAACATAATAAAGATAAAGGTCAAAATGACGTCATCAGTAGTCGCGTGTATGACGTGTATTTGATATCACACATGTTGGATATCGTTGTTCTGTGATTTGTTCTCAACTTGAAAATAAGGGTATTTATGTGATAAACAAGAAATCTGCAGCAGACTTTATCAAGTCCAAAATATTAAACATATCTAAAAAGGATAGTATGATTTTTGAATAGAGTTAAAATCAATATGAGCAATTTCTCCTTTTGCCACAATGATTTCAAAATGTGTCTGCTGCAGGTGTCAGAGAGTGTCCGTATGTGGGAAAGGGTTAAAGTGTGAGCCACGTGGATCAAGATGTTCCCGCTTACGTTGTATTATCGAGATGGAGGTGAAAATACGCCTGTTTCAAAATATCCATACAACAAATTACTTCTTTAATTACTGTTTATTACGATGAGGGCTATACACAAAGAGGTCGTGGTTTTGAACCCGGCTAGGCCATTCCATAAAAGCCATTGTGATTAGCCGGGAGGAATATTGTTTGGAATACTGGATCAAGAAAGTCGGGTAAAAAGATTTAATGTAAACCTGCCGCTGTAGTATAACTACTACCATTTTAAACGGCGTTAAACGAAAACATATCCATCAAAGTAACTGTTCAAGTGAACACACATCATAACATTGAGAAGGTGTATTCTTGATTACTGTTGTATATATTCATGTCAAAGCCTTGCTAGTGCTAGTACATCCTCGGTACCCAGGCTATTCATAACATATATGATACTCTGGGCAAATTGGCTAGCGAAACTTCGTAAAGCATGCACCACAATTTCTTCCGTAACTACACTGTAATTTTCGTATCTCACGAGGTTTGTGTCATGCGGCCAATTAAGCGGCTGCATTTCACCTCATAAATTATTCATGAGTACGAGATTTGTATAGCCAATTTGCCCAGGGTATCGTATATTGTATGACTAGCCTGGGAACCGAGGATGGTGCTAGTAGTAATATCACACAAGCACACAACGTTTTGTGTTATACAGTCATTTCCCAGCACATGCTAGTGCTAGTAGTAATACCACGAAAGCATAGAACGTGTACCAAGATACAAATTGTATTACATTGAGAAACTGGACACTTAATTACTGTTGTATACAGTCATTTCCCAGCATAGGCTAGTGCTAGTATTAATACCACACAGGCATAGAACGTGTACCAAGATACAAACTGTATTTCGTCATTACATTGAGAAACTGAACACTTAATTGCTGTTGTATACAGTCATTTTCCAGTACAGGATAGTGCTAGTAGTAATACCACACAAGTACAGAACGTGTACCAACCCGGCTAGGCCATTCATTCTTTCCGATGATTGTTATAAACCATTTTGAAAGAACACTTGATTGCCGTTTTATACTCTCATTCTTCTACCACACAAGCACAGAACGGGTACCAAGATACACACACTATTTCGTCAATACATTGAGACACTGAACACTTGATTGATGTGTTATGCAGTACACTCCCAGCACATCATATTACTAGTAGTAATACCACACAAGCAAAGAACGAGTACCAAGAATCAACCTGTATTTCGTCATAACATTGAGACACTGAACACTTGATTGATGTGTTATGCAGTACACTCCCAACACATTCTATTACTTGTAGTAATACCACACAAGCAAAGAACGTGTACCAAGAAACAACCTGTATTTCGTCATAACATTGAGAAACTGATCACTTAATTACTGTTGTATACAGTCACTTCCCAGCACATGCTAGTGCTAGTAGTAATACCACACAAGCACAGAACGTGTACCAAGATACAAACTGTATTTCCTCATTACATTGATATACTGAACACTTGATTACTGTTGTATACAGTCATTTCCTAGCACATGCTAGTGCTAGTAGTAATACCACACAAGCACAGAATGTGTACCAAGATACAAACTGTATTCGTCATTACATTGAGAAACTGAACATTCAATTGCTGTTGTATACAGTCATTTCCCAGCACATGCTAGTGCTAGAAGTAATACCACACAAGTACAGAACGTGTACCAAGATACAAACTGTATTTCCTCATTACATTGAGAAACTGAACATTCAATTGCTGTTGTATACAGTCATTTCCTAGTGCTAGTAGTAATACCACACAAGCACAGAACGTGTACCAAGATACAAACTGTATTCGTCATTACATTGAGAAACTGAACACTTGATTACGGTTGTATAGTCATTTCCCAGCACATGCTAGTGCTAGTAATAATACCACACAAGCACAGAACGTGTACCAAGATACAAACTGTATTTCGTCATTACATTGATATACAAAATACTTGATTACTGTTGTATACAGTCATTTCCCAGCACCTGCTAGTGCTAGTAGTAATACCACACAAGCACAGAACATGTACCAACATAAAAACTGTATTTCGTCAATACATTGAGATACTGAACACTTGATTGCTGGTGTATACAGTAATTTCCCAGTTCATGCTAGTGCTAGCAGTAATACCGTAAAACCACAAAACGTGTAACTAATATACAAATTGTATTCTTCAGAACATTGCGTGAACGCACAAAACATGACCTCACCCTGTTGCAGTGGCGTCGCGTACGAGTTCTATATATTATTGAAAGCATACCATACAATCTATACGTCCCGATGGTTGATGTAATGTAAAGTTTGGCATAAAAAACGGCTATAGCTGAATTTACTTTCGTTCAAAACGGTACCAGAACAGTTGTTTTTTGTGCCAAGGTTTACATTACACAAACCGTCGTGACGTATAGATTGTATTGATATACGTTTCATAGTATACTCAAGTCGTAAGCGGTTACTGTACAACGATTGGTGAGGTTGCTACACGGTTGCAAAAGGGGCGTGCCTAAATATAGAGCAACATTTTCCAATCGCCCTCACAGTTCACATACTCATGCATCCTCGGTGAATCAACCCAACTATGCGATATGACTGAAAACAATGTGGAAAGAGGAGCCATTGCTCATTATGCTTTCAAAGGTCGTTTTGATTGCGTTGTTGGTTTTTTAGGCTATTTACAACAGCATTTATGTCAAATAACCCTCACTGCTCACACACTCATGCTTCCTAGGTGAATAACCCCAGCTACGCGATAGGACTGAACAGAGTTTGTTAAGAAGAGCCATTGCTAATCATGTTTTCAAATGTCCTTTTGAGTTCATTGTACGGTATTTTAGGCCGTTTTCAACAGCATTTATGTCAAATCACCCCCCCCCCCCCCCCCCCCCAGTTCACATACTCATGCGTCCTGTGTGAATCAACCCAACTATGCGATAGGACTGAAAACAGTGTGGAAAGAGGAGCCATTGCTCATTATACTTTCAAAGCTCGTTTTGATTGCGATGTTGGTATTTTAAGCCGTTTACAAGAGCATTTATGTCAAATAACCCTCACTGCTCACACACTCATGCTTCCTGTGTGAATCAACCCAACTATGCGATAGGACTGAAAACAGTGTGGAAAGAAGAGCCATTGCTCATTATGCTTTCAAAGGTCGTTTTGATTGCGTTGGTATTTTAGGCCGTTTACAAGAGCATTTATGTCAAATAACCCTCACTGCTCACACACTCATGCGTCCTTTGTGAATCAACCCAACTATGCGATAGGACTGAAAAGAGTGTGGTAAGAGGAGCCATTGCTCATCATGTTTTCAGAGGTTGTTTAGATTGCATTTTGTTTTTTTTAGGCCGTTTTCAACAGCATGAATGTCCAATCATATAAAACATACACATGCATACAGGCATATATTGACAGTTACACAGTGAGAGATTGAGAGAGATATAGAGAGAGACAAACAGATAGAGAGAGCAGTTTTCGTATGCACATGTATATTATCAATCTGTTGAAGAGAGAGGGAGAGAAATAGAGAGAGAGACAGAGAGAGAGAGAGAGAGAGAGAGATGAGAGAGAGAGAGAGAGAGAGAGAGAGAGAGAGAGAGAGAGAGAGAGAGAGAGAGAGAGAGAGAGACACACACACACACACACACACACACACACACACACACACACACACACATACAGAGATAGAGAGCAGTTTTCGTATGCACATGTATATTGTCAATCTGTTGAAGATCAATCCTATATAAATAAGGGTTATGTTCTATTCTATGTCACACAAACACTAACTGCTTAGTACTACACCTAACATCACTATTAACATCGTCTGGTATATAGTTTGTGTATGCCCTATGTATTTGTATATTATATTATAAATAAGGAGATTTAGCATTAAACCAATTGTCATCGTCTAATATCTTTCGTATGCACATGTTTAATGCAAATCTTTTCAAGATGAACCATATATGAATAAAGCTTATATTCTGTTTTGTTCTGTTCTTACACAGTGAAAACACACACGAAACACCCCTGAGAAGAAACACGCTAACCTATAGTAGTTTGGAAAGTAGCATAACAAAAAGGTATAACCTGCCAGTATCATCTGCATGGTCCTTAAGAGATTCAACTTAATTATATAATAAACATTCATTTAGGAGAAAGTACACCAGTGTGATACCCAAATGGATCGCAAATGTGCGTATTCCACTTTCGTTCCGCCTCGCAAACGTTTAAAAGTAGCCCGCCCCTAGGTTGTTTTGGCATTTTATTGTAGAAGAAAGTCTCATCTATCCAACCATACCATCGGTTCGGCTTAGATCACTATATTCAAGAAAAGCTTATCAGGCTTTCAAATGTCGTTTTGATTGCGTTGTTGTTTTGTTTTAGGCCGATTACATTCCACCATATCAGTTCATACACTCGTGATCCCTGGGTGAGTCAACCCTCGACAGCGTCTATCTTTTTTTTCAATTGGGCACACAACTTTTTTGTTGTATTTTTTTGTTATGTTTTTTGATATGCAATAGAACTTAACACGTTGCATGTGGCACTATTTCTGAAGATTTGCAGGTATTGCGTCCCTTTCCCAGGCCCGCGATTAAGTCTTAAATCGATAATTGAGTTGTGGCCTTTTGGTTACGGTTTGATAATCTGTATATTTATATCGATTATTTGTAAACAGTTTTATTGGCGTATTCGATTTCATACTATGCCCGCAAGTGTACAAACTTGAAAATAGTAAAAACTGTACAAACTTGAAAATAGTCAGAACTGTGTCAAGCGTTTTCGGAAATGACATGGGAGGGGGGATTATTATTAGAAAGAAACACATTTAGATGTCTTGAACATATTACAATTGTGTTAAGTAATGAAACATCTAAAATGAAATAAATATTCCGATGTTTTAGGTATTTTCAGTTTCTTTATTTTGACTCGCATTTATGTTTTTTTGTTTTATTTACGAAGACAAAACAGTCCCTATTAGCTAGACTGAAATACTTTATTTTACACTATATACTACATGTAATCAAAAGGCGATAACTACAAACCTTTACGTCGCACAGTCTATTTTTTTTTACATACCAACTGCGTAGATCAATCTCCTTTGGCAGACAGGGTCTTTCAAATAGTAATAGACCCTGCTTACACATAGTAAATCATAGGTGATTTAAACTGTTTATTTGGTTCGAAACAAATGAAGAAAAGAACAAACCGAGATAAAACTGGTTTTAATAGAAAAATTACTTTGAACGAACACTCTCTGCCTATAAAGAGAGTTTCAAGAACAACACCTCTGCGAATAAGAAAGATTCGGGTCTTTCGTACAAAATTATTTCGTCCTTGACAATTTTAAATGTGTCATTTAATTCCTTAAAGGCATATTGCTTCCGATCTGCATATTGTTATGCATCATTGACACAAGGGCGCTCATCATAATATAATTTTAAAACATGAGTAGTTTGTTATTTTCATTATAAAAGAGGAAGGAAAGAATTATAATAAATTAACATGTTGTAGGGCTCAGTTTATATTCGAAATTAAGTTTAAATTATACAACCATTTCAATGAGATTTAACTGTTTAGTTGATATTATATTTCGAAGGTGGTCTAATTTATAAATATTGGACTATATTTCAACATTTGTTAAAGTATGATATAATTAGGATGCCAAGCTAATATCATTTTGAGAAAAAATGAAAACTCATGTCTTCAGCGATTTAACCCTTATCTCATTGTTTTAAAAGTAGATTGCTGCAAAGGTGTCCACTGTTGACTTTAATAGAGGAAAGGTAAAATGACGTGCTATTGCATGCAAATCCTAAATTGTCTGTTTTGTAGTTTTATTAAAAAATAATAAAATTCAAATATTCTGACAAACATCTTGAAAAGTGTATGTGGAATTCATAAATCTTATAATTATTCCTTAATGAAAGCACTGTATACATACTAAGACTAATGATTGGCAAGATTACTCATTACTGTTTATGATCAATAATTAGTTGGTTGTGTGTATGGTCAACCTACTTTGGAATGGAGATTGATCTTAAACAATGAAAGGCTTCAATTATCATTCGCTTCGTTGACAAAACAATGCAAGTTATGATACATTTTCACTTGACCCCACCCCTGATGTTTCAATATGCCCCTCAGTTGATAACTGTTTATTCAACTACTATAATGTTAGTGTTATGCATAACCGCATTATGGATATCCGGCGACATTGATGCGTTGCATCAACTTTCTCTTGTAATGTTATATATTTAACTACTGTTTACCTTAAATTTTCAATATAAATCACATACGTATTCCTAATAAAACCCTTTCCGACGTAGAAGATTATGAGACCATTTAGCCAAAGATGATAAAACAAAAAGTAAATGAACGGACAATGATAGTTAAACAACGAAATATTGTTGCAAAAAGATAAATTGCACCTTCAACGTAAAGCGTATATAACATTATGTAATCGGTTATAAAAGATAACCAACACCGATTCAGTTTTAGAAATAAATTGAAACTTGCGAATTGCTTATGAACAAACTTGATTTAGAAAGATAGGCGAATCTACGCTATTAAATATTTTTAGCACACATGTTTCTACCTTCTTAAATTAAGAATATTTATTTGATTTTAACCGTTCATGATAATAAATAGTTATTGAAAACCCATTTTAGCTGTACCGTATATCATTATGCGACACCGAATGACGTAATTTATATTCCCGTAATATTGATAATTAGTCGCATGGCAGAAGCCCGCGACTTCTATTTTTAATAGGTTTTCGGAAATCACATGGGAGGAGGAGTTATTATTACAAAAAAAAAAAAAATTAAATGTCTTGAACACATCACTATTGCGTTTGTTTAAAAACACTAAGTTATGACACATCTAAAATGAAATAAATATTCCGATGTTTTAAGTATTTGCAGTTTCTTTATTTTGACTCGCATTTATGTTTTTTTGTTTTATTTACGAAGACAAAACAGTCCCTATTAGCTAGACTGAGATACTTTATTTTACACTACATGTATATACTACATGTAATCAAAAGGCGATAACTACAAACCTTTACGTCGCAGTCTAATTTGTTTACATACGCGCACCTGCTTGCAGCAGACTGTTATGTGTAAATATCGAGATGAAAATGACGTCGAATATTCTCCTTTTAATGGCAATTTTAACTTACTGAATGTTATTTTCTTGTTCAAAGAGATGTCTTGATTTGTGAAGAAGGCATTTTATAATGTTTATCCATGTATATCTAAAATATGAACTGTTTCTAAGCTAAAACTGATGATCGCGTGACTCGCGAATACCAACTGCGTAGATCAATCTCCTTTGCAGAGAGCCACTCTTAACACTCACTTACAAATAGTAAATCATAGGTGATTTAAAATGTTTATTTGAACGAACACTCTCTGCCTATAAAGAGAGTTGCAAGAACGACACCTCTGCGAATAAGAAAGAATCGGGTCTTTCGTACAAAATTATTTCGTCCTTGACAATTTTAAATGTGTCATTTAATTCCCTAAAGATATATTGCTTCCGATATGCATATTGTTATGCATCATTGACATAAGGGCGCTCATCATAATATAATTTTAAAACATGAGTAGTTTGTTATTTTCATTATAAAAAAGGAAGGAAAGAATTACAATAAATTAACTTGTTGTAGGGCTCAGTTTATGTTCGAAATTAAGTTTAAATTATTCAACAATTTCAATGAGATTTAACTGTTAAGTTGATATTATATTTCGAAGGTGGTCTAATTTATAAATATTGGACTACATTTCAACATTTGTTAAAGTATGATATAATTAGGATGCCAAGCTAATATCGTTTTGAGAAAAAGAGAAAACTCATGTCTTCAGCAATTTAACCCTTATCTCATTGTTTTAAAAGTAGATTGCTGCAAAGGTGTCCACTGTTGACTTTAATAGGGGAAAGGTAAAATGACGTGCTATTGCATGCAAATCCTAAATTGTCTGTTTTTTGGTTTTATTGAAAAATAATAAAATTCAAAAAATTCTGACAAACATCTTGAAAAGTGTATGTGGAATTCACAAAATTTATAATTATTCCTTAATGAAAGCACTGTATATATACTAAGACTAATGATTGGCAAGATTACTTATTTCCATTACTGTTTATGATCAATAATTAGTTGGTTGTGTGTATGGTCAACCTACTTTGGAATGGAGATTGATCATAAACAATGAAAGGCTTCAATTATCATTCGCTTCGTTGACAAAACAATGCAAGTTATGATACATTTTCACTTGACCCCACCCTTGATGTTCCAATATGCCCGTCAGTTGATAACTGTTTATTATTGCATAAAATCTATGTTTTACGCCCGCTTAAGGGATACAGAAACATTGCAAAAACCGGGCGTAAACGGCGAGAAAACGTGTATAAACAAAGCGATTCTCGCGCGTACGTGCCGTTTCAGACCGGTTATATGTTTTACATATGCATTACTCGGGCACCGTTAGTAAACAAAACATGGACGCTGCATCTCCCTTAGAATAGGAGCAATTGTTGGGTTAACAATAACAATAAGTAATATCAGCTTCTTTAACTCGATAATGCGCATAAAATAATCCAAAACCATTTATTTAATTCGACCTGTGTCGAGTCAGCGATGGCAACATTGATGTAGGACCGGTTCGTGGATATATAAAACATAACTTGTTTACTTTATGACGTCACATGTGTCAATCCTTATCGCGTCATGTTCATCGGCGGTTATCGTACAACTGAACGTTACAGCGGACTATATGTTGGATGTTTGCTCTTATTTTATGCAATAATAGCGAAAATACACATTTTCTCGGGCGTGAACATCTGCGGACGCACTTAAAATGTGTTTATGCCCTCGTGCTTCGCACTCGGGCATAAACACATTTTGCGGGCGTCCGCAGATGTTCACGCCCTCGAAAATGTGTATTATCCCTATATTCAACTACTATAATGTTAGTGTTATGCATAACTGCAGTATGGAATTCCGGCGACATTGATGCGTTGCATCAACTTACTCTTGTTATATATATTTGTGGATATATATATCAATGCCCTACATATCTTAATTCTTTCACATTTTTCAGAGCATTGTGAGCATACACAGGGACACTATTATTAGTTATTTGGTCTGTTACTGACCCACTACGGAAAAATAGGGGGTCTGTGGAATTTATAGGGGGCGAGGCGTTAGCCGAGTCCCCCTATACATTCAACATACCCCCTATTTTTCAGTAGTGGGTCAGTAACAGACCAAATAACTGATTTATTTCATCGACCACCTTTCATGAGCAAAAAAAAATGATACTCTTTCATTTACATTAACATTTACAATATTTCTAGAATGAAATTTACGGGTTTTGGCGCCAAATCACTAGCGTTATGACGTCAAACCGATGACGTGACGTCATTTTCCTAGTATTTGGTCCCAGTATTTTTAAAATTCCTAGTACTAAACCCACTTTAATAATGAAATGAAACAATATCAATTTGTTTTGTTCATGAAAGGTGGTTAATGAAATAAATCAGTTATAAATGGTCTGTTACTGACCCACTAAGGGGAAAAAAAAAATTAACAAGCGTAGGACATGCATTATTTTTATACATTCATTGATTTTTTTTTCTATGGAAAGGGAAGTTACTTTGCATGATATTCAACTTCGTAGTCGTTATGATATATATATTGTAAACAAATCGCTGTTAAAAATATCAAGATATTATACAGTATATAGATCTATTTTAACATAGGCAACTGAAAAATCTTCCAATCAGCTTGATCTGAGAATAGAAGCCATATTGAATTTACTCACCCCCTATGGAATTTACTCACCCCCTATAGAAATATAGGGGGTGTGCACGTGACAGGCTTTAACCAATGAAATTGCTAGAATTTCGTGGGAGGCGAAATAAAGTAATATAGTGTCCCTGGCATAGATGATAAAGAAATTAACTCTTTCGTCGCCGTATTTCTGAATCGGACTCTTCCGTCTTATATTTTTTATTTTACATTGCTTGTATATTTTGGGAAAGAATGTTAAGTATTAAGTGCGAAGTCCAGATGAAGATCAACATGAGAAAACCGGTGATAGTGACATCGCATAAGAAATGACGTAATCATCACTCAAAGATTGACGTCATTTGTGTGTTTACGCGGAAGTAAACTCACATACATGTATACACAGAGTTCGATTTGGTTTATTAACATCATGTTCATCAGCAGATGAAATGTAGAGCGACATACTGTTACAAGCCGGTTTAATCTGCCCAATGTGTTGGAAGAATGTATTAATTATTCAAAACGTCCAATAAACACGAGCTTGTAAGATTAGTAAACAGATAATATATAATTATGTATATCAATATTTATTTTAACTATTTAGTTTTTCATGATCTGTGAATTCCCTTTTTAAATGATCCATTTATGCTTTAGAGTTAAATATGTTTCTGAGATAGATTTGAAACGTGTTTTACAATTTTAACATGTATACGCATTTACGTTCATTCTTCTTTTCTTCTGTTTTTGATTATGTGAAATTCCTGTTTATTGCCATCACCTTTCAATTTAAATAAATGCTTAATATAGTTTAACGCTGTAATGGTGTTATACAAGACTTTATGAAAAAAGTTTATCTGCATCTGCGAAAAGTAAATTGAATAAAACATAGCCCTCAATAAGGTTTAGAACTTGTAGTCATAGAAAAACAAAAGTCTATGAAATAAAACCGTGTGAATCGCTTGAAATTGAGGAAACAAAATATTTTGTTTTGTGTCATTATTATTCAATTATGTATGAATTTGCGAGCGTTAAAGAATCAGCTTGCAAATCCATACAATTTATTCCGCATCTAGGTGTATAGATTATATAACCCGTTGTTATACTTCGGACCAACAGTATACACCTGGCTCATGTGTGATGTATGTGCGAGTATAGATCGTAATATACACTTGTCGAAAACACCCTAGACAGTAGAAAAGAGCTCAATCTATTAGGTACACAGCTACCCAACTTCAGTTTAACTATATTACGTTATGGCTTACGTGATTTGTAAGAGAGATTGACTATGAAATATTTCCTCAACGGGTGTTGCACTTGCAGGAGGCTGACCTGGAAATATGTTTGTTTCATTCTGCATGTACTATATCAATCTGCATTTTTAAAAAAAGATACATTGTATATATAATCAGTTTCTGATGCGTGTTTCATTCTTGAAAGCCGTAAACAATTTGGTTTCAATTTTCGTAGACTTACATTTATGTCTACATGGATTATGTATAAAGGTAAAATACACACGGTGCAATGCATTAAAAGCAAATTTAACACATTTTCAGTTTCGATTTTCAATTATGTGACCAGATAGAAAAACAACGTTAGTGACATATCTAACCAGTGTAGATCTACACCAATCCGCGTATCTGAGTCTGATCTTAATTAATAAGTCACCAAAGCTTCCGAGAAGTTTACGTTTGAATATGAAGTGATAGCTAGTTTAACCAGTGACGATAGTCATCTTTCGAAAACAAATGTCATGTGATACCTAAATAATGTAGGGATGGGAACGAATATTGAAAACGGTATTCGAATATTCGTTTTAGTTATTCGAATATATTCGAATATTCGTTCTCGAATCAGAAATCGGTATCCGATTTCAGGTTAATCCGAACACTGGTACTCCCCATTTCTATTTTCAAATAATGGCAATTTTCCAAGTAAAAGTATGAGCTATTGTTTACGTATATAGTTCATGTTTTCAACTGAACTTATACTCTCTTTTTTCTCAACAGATGTATTTGAATTTCAATTTGAAGTAAATCAAGAAAAAAATCCTTTCCAACCGATAAACCAAATCGCAACGTTTTTTGAGCCGTATATTCATTGTGTGTCACTTGTTTACCGAGTTTAATATTGAATCGAATCGCATAATTAACGAAATAATTATAAATCTTATTCATACAAAAAGCATAAGGAGTTGGGTGATATTTCTTTTACCGATTTCATCAAGTCAATTTAACCGCGTGTTTGAAGAAAACAAAATCGCGGACGATTCAATTTGTTCGCTTATGTGACTTCATTTGTGAAGAGGTAAATAGGAAAGCTGCATACTTTTGAGACGTAATGCGATGTTTAAATATGATTTATTCAATTTTTGCAACAGCTGTCTTTGATGTAAACATCGACTATGTTTTGGTTAGGCTGCGAGGGTTTTACGGAACTGCAGACTGTCACCGTTTATACATGTTTGTTGATTTAAAAATATCGAACAAACTGGTCGACAATGTGATATCTGGTTAGATCTCTGGTAAACGTACGCGTGACAATTATTGATTTTATTATCGTTTCTTATGTTTTGACATACGTTGTAAAAACACAACAAACGACACATACACACTCTTTATCACTTCACCCTTAATCATGATTAGCTCCAACTCGCGACCGATGTCAGAATTTTACTAATAATGTTATGTTTTGTTTGTAGAAAATAGTA
Organism: Serripes groenlandicus; assembly: GCA_031761405.1. Taxonomy (NCBI): domain Eukaryota; kingdom Metazoa; phylum Mollusca; class Bivalvia; order Cardiida; family Cardiidae; genus Serripes; species Serripes groenlandicus. The sequence continues at coordinate 72,600,988 of JASEVX010000009.1, forward strand.
ATAATAATAGAAAATAGTACACTGAAAACGAATATTCTTATTCGAAAACAGTATTCGAATATTCGTCCGTTTTTCGAATATTCGAATATTCGAATATTCGCTCCCATCCCTACTAAATATACAATACTGCTAATTTAGTGGCTATCTAGATTTTGACATGGATTGAGATCATGGATCTTATATCAAAATGGTTTGTATAAGATAACAATCACTGTTCATGTTGTTGTCTACTGATCTCCAGAAGCAACAATGATTCTAGATATTTTTCAAACCATGGGGAAAACACAGTTTGATGAGGGATCTTGATCAGTTGTTAGGTTTATGTATGCTGTATGCTGTATGCTGTAATTATTCTGTTTATACGGTGATAATATGTAGATAATTACTATGAAATATTCCTAGCAGTATTAAAACCATTATTCATTTTAGGCAACTGACTGTCTGTAAATATATTGGGTATTTTTGTTTTCTTTTCAATACAATGTAATGCCGCCATGCAGCGGTGGTGTATACTATTTGCACGATGCCGACATAATGAAAGATCGGCCTGGCAGTTGTTATCTGTTCTGCATCCAAACAAAATGATATATGGTACATAACATAGGACATTAAAGTAGAGTTATGCTATATGATTATATATATATATGGTAATATCATCTTCATGAATTTGCGACTGATGAAATCCTGATAAGCTTATGCATTTGTTCAGCCTGGTCAGGAACGCCCTTGTCCGTTCAGTTTTACATTCTTCCTGAGAGTAAGTTTGAAAGAAATGTTAAAAGCCAACTTAAGTATGAAATATAAATCAAATTGGCATTGATTTTGTCGTTATCTAGTTATTCCAGCTGTCATTAAAGCAGACTGTTGCAGATCTGAATGTTTGATTTGACCAAAAACACCTGAATATCTTGTTATCTATTTATCCCAGCTGTCATTAAAGCAGACTGTTGCAGATCTGAATGTTTGATTTGACCAAAAACACCTGAACATCTTGTTATCTATTTATCCCAACTGCCATGTGTTCCCCACTGACGAACCAAGTGTAACGAATATGCAAATTAGCATCACCGGTTCGAAGTGATGGTCTTTGGGTTAAATATATAAGACAAGTGGACCCCTTCAGGGTTGAGTATACTTTTCGCTGAAGGGATCTTCTGCGTCTTTAGCCCGGCACGTTACACAAGTGTTGTTTTGATTAAAACAAATTAAAGTAGAATGTTGCATATCTGAATATAAATAAGAGAAAATGATAAAAAATATCATCATTTGTGAAATTCAATTAACCTATACAAAACAATACAATACAATACAATACAATATTGTATTGTAATATAAGGCCTCCGGTCCACAATACATATAAATTACATACAAATCAATGCTTCAGAGCAACTCACAATATACACAAATTTGACAACAATTCTTAATACGGACAATAAATGTAGATATGTAAATAGTTATTTACCAAGTAGCATACTTTATGAATTATATTAGTGTCATATATATGCACCTATTTCATCCTAATTAATGCAATTTAATATGTTCTATTAAATGATTTGTTCATTTGAAGTATTCTTAAATATCAGTTATTAGAAGCTTTTTTCAAATAAATCTCTCTTCAAATGCAAATGTCAGATATCTACACATGTAGCCAGGATTTGAATTAAAATTTTGTTTTGACATTGCATTATCCTATTTAACAGATGTTTTGTTGGTAAATTATTATTTCCATTGTGTGGAAAGTGACGTTTTCTTAAGTTATCATATAACGGACACATCAATACAAAATGTAAATCGTCTTCAATAATGTAAATATTTGTATTTAAACAATAAGTACAAACTCTAAACATTTTCTCAATATTGTCATGGCGTCCTCCTTTTATAGCTAAACTGTGGTTAGGGGACATTAAATGTATGTTCGTCGATATATATATAATGCATTTCAATCATTAGGTATGTTTCCATGTCCAATAATGATTTGAAATCTTTTTAGTAGTTACGCTTTTGAAGAGTTACACATAACTGTGTGCCACTTTTGTATTGAAATATCAATAACTCGTTGTTTAAATGCTTATATAACAGGGAATCCTTCGATTGAGATGCAAGTGCGTTGTTATTTGTTAAAAGTCATTCAACAATGCATTCAGTTATACAACACAGACAGAGTTTCTAGCTCTGTCAACTGAAACAGTAGCTTTCGTAGTACTATCTAAACAACCAAGATAATTTAAAGATTGAATTTGACTATTGCCAATTGAAAATTGGTAGTGAACCGACAGGAACTCGTACACTGATTTCAGATATTTATGAGGTCGCTATATAATCACAAACCACAGAGGTTTTAGTAAATCGGAAATAAGATCTCGTTAAACGGATACTATCAGCAAAGCTAAATCTAAATTCATGCAATTCATTTTCCTTCGATATAATTTATTTTCCTGGTTTGTTTCTAAGTTTGTAAGCAATCGATGCACCCGGTGGCATTCACATAATCAACTAGATGCGTAGAAATAGTTTTCGTGTAGCAAAGGAAATAAGACTCCAACAATATTTCACACATGTACCCTGACATCTAGTTCAAAACGCTGTGCTTTAAAATGCACCACCGTTCGAAGTAGTACTGCTTTACAGGTGAAATTATATGTTGAAAGGCTTAAAACGTAAGCAAGCCATTTTGAGAAAAGTAAAAATAACGTTGCTGTAAATTTTGTTTGAGTGTCGAGCATATAGATATGAAAATGACGTCGACGTCATTTCAATAATTAGTAACACATGTCTTCTTTTAATGTCCATTACGGCGTCAATATTCGCCATACGAAGTCCACATATATATCAAACAAAACTAGACAATTAGGACTATATGAAAATGTAAAAATCCCAAAATCGAAAATGTTGTCACTATCACCGGTTTTCTCATGGAGTGGCCCATATATACGGGCTGATCTTAGCCTTCACTTTTTGCGTGCGACATTCAACCCATAGTTTTGACCCATTTATGCTAATCGTAACGGACAGACGGACGGATGGATGAACACAAAGACGGACAGACAGTCAGTCGCTCCGGACAAAGTACACAGCTTGGGGAAGCACTCATTAACGAACAAGGGCATTTCACGGAACGCATGTGTTGCATGCGAAAGTCATATAATAAGTGAGAACATGGAAAGACAAAAATATACACACTCCAAACGCAGCATGCTAAAGTTATGGTAATGGTGCACTGCAAATCTGTAGGTCATAATTAAGTTACCTACAAACCAAGTTTGAAATGGATACAATGGAAATTAACTGAGACAATCGCTGAACTAAATAAGGAAAAATGGAGATAACTAAAATAAACAGACCAGAGTTATGTACCTAATACTTTGCCGTATGTGCAGCAGACTGCTGCAAAATCGTTTATCGTGACTCATTTCCTCTTTTTCCACAAAGGTTTCAACTATATATTTTTCCCCTTGATGTAAGGCAACATTGCACGTTATCATTCATCTTTAGCATGTTATTCAAAATGTGTCGAGTAAAGGAATGTCCATAGTAAAACGTTCAAATATGAAAATAATTAATTTGAAACGTCTTTGAAAGCATTGTGTGAAAAGGAGGAATTGCTCATTGTCAGCAATAGCTCCATTTTCAACAATATTTTCAATAGTCGAACTGTTATAGTATCACGGAAAGGGTTTCGCTTCCATGGGGAGGATGTAACCATTTTCCGCTTACAGATGTGCAGCAGACGACACTCGAAAACATTGTGACAAGAGGAGAAATTTCTTATCGTAGGCAATTTCTATTTTTACCACAATGGTTTCAACTCCTTTCAATAATTGTATTTACAGTGATTTGCACATTTCTCTATATAATTTGTTTGGAGTTTAACGCCGCTTTCAACAGCTTTGGTCATATCACGGCGGTCAGTGCACCTACCCATGTTTTCCTGGCTTTCCCACACCAGTACTTGCACAACATTCTTTCGAAGCCACTGACTACTTTCTCACATAAATCAGAGGTGAGAGGCAATGGGAAAAATTGCTCGAAAGAATGTTGGCCTCAACCGGGTATCGAACCCGTGACCTACAGATCACAAGTCAGATACGCTACCAAGTGAGCTACCCGGCCGGGTCTTTCTCTATATAAGTCGACTGTTGTAAACTAATGGGGTCACAGCACGATCGACGTTACCTAACACCACTGACATTGAGGTCAATCATAGTTCAGAGTTTCCTTTAATCACAGAATATTCTCCGGTTAAATCTTGTGTTTTCGTATGTTTTTCGCACTTTCAAACAAGAGTATCCTCCTTGGGACTCCTATCACAGTGCAATGCTACTGTAATTGACAAATAAAGATACGTTTCTCAACCCTCCCCCATATCTCTGTCTCTGTCTCTGTCTCTCTCTGTCTCTGTCTGTCTCTGTCTGTCTCTCTCTCTCTCTCTCTCTCTCTCTCTCTCTCTCTCTCTCTCTCTCTCTCTCTCTCTCTCTCTCTCTCTCTCTCTCTCTCTCTCTCTCTCTCTCTCTCTCTCTCTCTCTCTCTCTCTCTTTCTCTCTCTCCAATTCTCTCTATCGTTGTATTTGTGATTCTTTTTCTGTGTCTGTCTCTCCCTGTCTTTATGTCTGTCTGTTTTTCTCTTTCTTTTAAATGGTAAAGCTAGGAATAAACAAGAATAGGTAGGCTTTGGCTTTTTACATCTCAGGCCGTCGTTCTGCATCTTGATTTCTTAACTTTGTTATAATTAAGAAGTTGTTGCAGTACTTTCTTGATTTTGTTGTGATGTAGTAATAATTATAGTTGTAGCAGTAAAAGTAGTAGAATTAGTAGTAGCTGTTGAGTTTTTAGCTCACCTATGCACGAAGTGCAAGGTGAGCTATTGGGATCACATTTTGTCCGGCGTCCGTCCGTCGTCCGTCGTGCGTCGTGCGTCGTGCGTCGTCAACATTTGAGCTTGTTAACACTCTACAGGCTATATTTTACATCCAATATTCATGAAAGTTTATCAGAACGTTCATCTCCATAAAATCTTGGACAAGTTCGAAACTGGGCCATATGAGGTCAAAAACTAGATCACTAGGTCGAATTGAAGGGAAATCTTGTTAACTCTCTGGAGGTCACATTTTCAACTTGAGCATGTTGAAACTTTATCAGAATGTTTGTCTTAATGATATGTAGGTCAAGTTCGAACATGGGTCACGTCGGGTCAAAAAGTAGGTCACTAGGTAAAATTGAAGGAAAATCTTGTTAACACTCCAGAGGCCGCAATTTTTGCTTAAGCAGTTTAAAATTTTGTCAGAATGTTTGTCTTAAAGATATCTAGGTCAAGTTCGAATATGGGTTATGCCGGGTCAAAAACTAGGTCACTAGGCCAAATTAAAGGAAAATCTTGTTAACACTTTGGATGCCGCATATTTTGCTTCAGCAGCTTGAAATTTGGTCAGAATGTTGAGCTGAATGATATTTAGGCCAAGTTCGAATATGGGTCAGGCCAAATTAAGGGAAAATCTTGTTAACTCTGTAGAAGGAAAATATGGTTCAAACTCCGGAGGCCGCATTTTTACTTTGAGCAAGTTGAAACGTCAGAATGCTGTCTTGATGATATCTAGTCCATGTTGGAATATGGGTCATATCAGGTAAAAAAAATATAGATCACTATTTTTATGTTTATGAACTAGTATTACTAAATCATGCAAAAATGAGCAGTGAAAAATAAATGAGCCTTTCCGTGAGAAAACCAACATAATGGCCTCTGTGTAATGTATCGACCCATATAGAGTAATGATTCCTAAAACAGAAAATCCACAGGAGGCGAAAAATGTCTGTCCGGGTTAGCCTACGCGGCATGCCTAGTCTGATCTGCGTCGATACTTTACGCAGAGTCAACAATGTCGGTTTTCTCGCGAGACGGTTCAAATGTAGAACAAGAATAGACCTCACAAACGAGAATGATGATCTTGTTTGTTATATTGTTTGCCATTGTAGATTAAGGTCATGCATAACATAACACCTTAACGTTGTTAAAAAAGTTCAAAGTTCAAAATCGTTTATTGGCATATAAACATATGTTTGTTGCCAGAAACAAAAATACATATATACATGTGGCGGCAATAATGATAATTAGAAACATAAATATGGAGAAAATATGAAATATACAAACATATCACGGCAATAGATAAGCATACAGTTTGTGTACATATTATGATTATCTAGTACAGGATGATCAACATATTTACAGAGTAAGTATTAAGAAGTATTTAGGATATCTCTTTTGCAGTTGGCAAGGTATACAAATTTACCTAGGTTAACTATTTTTTTCTTTGATTGAGATTCCATCAAACCTTTAAATTTAAATGTATTAGGCCAAGTGTAGTAGTATTTAGGTAGGTATAACATCCTAAGGTCTCTATATAATGGACAGACTAATAAAAAATGATATTCATTTTCAATAGTGTTACATTTACAAAAAGTACATTTCCTTTCCTCTCTTTCTAAATTTCTATGTCTGCCTACTTCAATTAACAGTTTGTGAGATGAACACCTGAATCTTGTTAAAGCTATTCTATGGTTTTTATTTTCAATAAATGTAAGATATTTTTCGTAAATGAAACATTGCTTGAATGATCTGTAGCAGTCTAATTTGATATAGGTGTCGAGGTCCGCAAACCAGCTTTGTAGATAACTATCATAAATTCGACTTATTACAATATTTAGGTTTACACCAGATGCGTCGGGTAAAACATTCAAATATGATAAACCCAAACTATTGACTAGTTTTTGTAAGTTTAATTTCCACGCATTCGTGGCATTTCCGTGAGTGTCACTCATGTTATATATTTTAAATAAGAGAGAATCAGGGTGTTTACAAATCTTATACCAGTATTTAACAATGGATACGCTTCTTAGTACATGTAATGGAAACCTTTCAGTTTCACCGTACACTGTTGTGTTAGTGGTTTTCGGACTTACAGCTAATAATTGCTTTAAAAACTTTAAATGAACTCGTTCGATGTCAGGAGCCTTATGGAATCCCCATGTCTCTGAAGAATACATTAAAATAGGTAGAACCATAGAATCAAATAATTTCAATTTTTCAGGGATATTTAAAGGAACGTTCATAAACAAAGTATTTAAAGAGAACAATGCATTCAACCCTTTTCCTGCCAGATCCTTTTGTGTAATACTAAATTTACCATTTGATGCTAATGTGCAGCCAAGGAAGTTAAACTTGTTTACAACCTCAAGTTTATCTCCATTGTATACCAATTCAACATCTGGAATTGTATTTCCTTTTTGGCAGACCATCACGACTGTTTTGTCTGTATTTACCATTACACCCCATTGTTTTGAGTAATCATTTAGTTTATTTAATAATAATTGTAAACCTTCTTGAGAATACGAAAATAAAACAGTATCATCAGCAAAAAGCAATAGAAATAATTTTAAATTGTCAGCTGTAAAACAATCAAATGCGTCAGGATGCATATAATCATACATGTCATTTATAAAAAGAATAAATAAAAAGGGAGATAATGGTTCTCCTTGCTTTACGCCCGTGGCAATATCAAAGAAATCAGTTAACTGATCTTTAACCCGTATACAAGATTTTATATTTGTGTACATTGCTTTGAGTAATTTTATCATTTTGGTAGATGTACCTGTTTGTACAAGTTTGACCCAAAGAGCTTTGTGATTAATAGTATCGAAAGCTTTTCTAAAGTCAACAAATGCACAATATAATTTCCTTTTTTCAATGTTTAAAACTTTGTCAATTATGGAAGATAATATAAAAATACTATCGTTAGTGCTTTTTCCTTTACGAAAACCAAACTGAAAATCATTTAAAACCTTACTGTGTTCTGCCCACTGTCTAAGCCTATTGTCAATAATACAAGAAAATATCTTTGAAAATATGCTAGTAAGTGTTATGCCCCTATAATTGTTTAGATCGTCAATGTTACCCTTTTTCGGGATTGGGATGATAATTCCTTTAGTCCATTCATTCGGAAATACACTATTTTCAAACATATAATTGAATAGTTCACACATCCTAGGTGCAACAAGTTCTTTTACATCAATAAATATTTCAGGAATTAATAAATCTATACCTCCACATTTCCCGGTTTTCAAAGATTTAATTGTGTTTAAAATTTCCTCCTCTGAAATACGTCTATCAAGTTCCTCGATATGTAAATCAACATCATTATCTGAGCCATCTGAAAAATTCAATTCTTCCGATGGTTCAGATTGTGAAAACAAATTTTTAAAGTAATCAAAAAAGTCAGACTCATGCAAAGTCGTTAATGGCTTACTATTTTTAGATTTAACCCTTCTCAACTCACTCCAAAATTTGCCAGGGCTACTTTTGGCAAGAGCACTAAATTTACTCCGTAGTGCGTTATGGTATTTTGCTTTGGCTCGCTTTTTAACAAGGCTATAATTTCGTTTACATGCATTCAAAACATCCCCATTATAAAGTGAGCTGTTTTTACGATAATCTCTATTTGAAACACGTAATTCTTTTCTTGCTCGAGAACAATCAGTATTGAACCATGGACTTTTAAATTTTGTTTTTCCAGTGCACTGCTGGGGCTTTTTGTGAGAACTCGTGCCAAAAATGGTGAACGCTGAGTTGAATAAACAATCACTTATTTTAATAAAGCAAAAGTACGTATGTTTGAGCTGTCGGAACAAACCTTTCTTTTTTTATAGATACCCTTATACCAAAAGTGTAGTAGTAGTAGAAGAAGAAGTAGTAGTAGAAGTAGTTGTAATAACAGTTGTTGTTGTAACTAATTAGTTGTTTAAGTACTTTCTAGTTCTTGTTGTGATATAGTAGTAATTATAATTGTAGTAGTAGAAATAGTTGTAGAAGAAGTAGCTGTTGTTGTGACTTAATAACATAATGAGTTAAAGTCGCGTACATTTGGATAAGTGTTAAGTACGTCTGTTCAAGTTGTCGGAACAAACCTTTGATGTTTATGGATACATTTAAAGAGCGATACTCTGCAAAAGCCAAACGGATGGCATTTGCGACAAGAGTAGAGCCAGATCAGCCAGCGAATATACGCAGTCTGATATGTCTCTGCACTGTGCGCCAATCAGTCATAGATGAATTCAAGACACTTCTATAAACAAGTATCCATTGGAATCGTTTAGCGTGGAATCGCCTGTAGGCAATTTCTACACATGTCTTTATTACGCTTAGGTTGGGGTTTTTTAACGATGAAAAACTAAATAGGTGAATAATAATCAAGTTTCACTGTGGAGTTGCTGAATTTAATAATATATCTATATCTGATATGACGAACTGTTGACGTCTATTTATTAGATGTCACATTAACCCTTTCCCGTGTAAAATAAATCTGCAGCAGATGACTTTTGAAATCATCTCGGCAAAACTATAAAAAAAACTCTATATGGGGTTAGGGGATAAAAAGAGAGTAGCAAAACTATTTATTGGCCGCAATATTAACAATCGGTTATCAAAATAAACATTCCAATGTTCTAGTTGGTATAACACTTACTCAGACGTTTTCAATGCAAGTGACTCTAACAATACCGTATGGGTTAAACGGGAATCTCATTAAAACCATACATGAGCTTCGTTCGCTCGTATATAGATATGATTGAACTGCTTCATACAGGGCGTCTCATATTGACTTTTGCGTTTGCCAATCAGAGTGTCACATACATAATCATTAGGTATAAAACAAAAGGGGAGGAGATTACCTTTATGAACAAACGAGATAGAGTGCCTGTGGTTCCGATTGTATAGAACCGATCAATGATTGTATGGTACGAGTTCATTGGACAAAAACACAAACATCTTCACACGAATTCTCAATTGTTTAGTGTCAATTCGATACGACGTGTTATGCAGTGTCGTCAGATTCAATAATCGTACAGAAAAGTAATTTCTTTTTCTTTTAATGGGATTGTGTAAGCGTTAAATGTTGTTTTTGATACCATCTATTCTCAGAGAAGGAGGTGCCCGGTGTCCTGTAAGAAGATGGTACATAGGAATACTTGTTGTGTGTGGTATATGTATATGTGCCTACACAACATCCAGGTATGTATTACTCGATAATAATAACCTAATCCTACCCATCTGGCAAATGTGTATTTCATTACGCCATTGGTGATTTTTCTTTTCAAACTTTCAGCGTGCAGCATGCATCTAACAAGTGGATTTCATTTAAAATTAAGCAGTGCAACGCGAAAAAAAACCGTAAGGCGATTGCTACCAGTGTAGAACCAATTAACCCTTTCCCTCATATAGACACTTTCTGACGCCTCTGCAGCAGACGGCTTTTTGAAAACATAGTGACAAAAGAAGAAATTGCGCAAAACGTGCAATTTCTCCTTTTGCCACATGGTTTTCCACTTTTTGTCATAGGTTATCCATTCAATTATGGAGATTTTCTATTTTTTGACAAAATACGTTCAAAGTCGTCTGCTGCAGAATTGTCGTATGAGGGAAAGGGTTAAGTCAGGGCATTCGCGCAGTCCGATTTGATTCTGCACTTTTCGCCATTAGTCATAGAAGGGTTCAAGAAACGTCTGTAAAACAGTATATGCGCAGTGTAGCAACCCGTTTTGTTATACACATTTCAAAGTTGTATTTACTTGATCTGTTTATATGTAAAATGTGAGGACAGTCTTATTGAAGAAGGTTACAGCGCGTCAAACATACATTAATTAAGAACTCGTTTTGTAAAACCCTTTTTTAAGACTCAAACCGTTTTGTAATAGAAATTTCGAAAATTAAAATATCAGTTTATTTCAAATATAATGTACAAGGGATATATGTAAAAATGTTTATTGATACTTATTTCAGACGATTGAGAAGTAAATCGCACATGCTACAGACATGAAAACAAACAACCCGTTTTGTAATACCATAGTTTGAGACATAAATGACATAGCACACCATTTCTACCAAATTCAGTACTGCATAATAGTGCAAAACATTCTTGAATCAATTACGAATGCAAACATAAGCAAAACTCGAATAAGTAAAAATTAAACCAACTTATTCTAGATAATCACTTAAAATTTCAAGCATCATATTTAAGTATAATAAAGTATAAGGTTATTACTACTCCAATAGTTAACACTGCAAATTACCCTTTGTAAATTGTAACCCTTCGTTCCCTCTAGTAAAAGAAATAGTTGAGCAACATCTACTTTTTCTGTCAAAGTAGATTTGTTTGTGATATTTTAATATTATTTTTACCACTTGCAGATGCATTTGTAGCAGACAACTTTTGAAAACATTGTGACAAAAGTAGAAATTGCGCATAGAGAGCAATGTCTCCTTTTGTCACAATGTTTTCTATTCTATTCTGAAATATTCAGAAAAATAAACGTGATCTATTAACCATGCCTCTGCAGCAGACGACGTTTGGAAATGTTGTGTTAAAAGAAGAAATTGCGCAGTATATCTATGTTCTACAGAAAACTTGTTGCAACATCAGAAAGGGTGAAATATGCCCAATTTTTAAAAACAGTTCCCTCTAAATTCGCATGTCTGATACTGGAGACATTTAAAACACACGCCACAGGAATGTTCGTTTGGCGGTCTTTTTCTTAATTATGGTCAAAGATATATATGCTACGTAGAACTTGTATGTGCATCATCAGAAAGGGAGTAAACTGCCCAATATTTAAAATTCTTCTCTAAATCCGCTTGTCCTATTCCGAGGTTATTAAGTAGAAATGTTCCTACGGTAACTCTCTGGTGGTCTTCTTTGAAATATGTTCAAAGATATAAATTCTAAATACAACTTGTGTGCTGTGGCAGCAGGAAGGGAGTTAAATGCCTTACATATGGCAAAATGTTCGCCATGCGATATTCAGGGGAGACAATATTCTGCTATTTAAGCCGTACTGATTATTGACTAATTTGATTGTTATCTGCTCTTGTTATCATTTTGCGATTCATCAACAATGATCGGGCATTTACGTAACATTTGGTATGTATACGTTATTTGGTTACATCAATTATTTCTCTTATATGTTTATAAATAATATAGTGGATCTATTTCTTGTCAGGAGTTTTTGCACTATTTTCTGATGGTTATGAGGCATTTAAGAATCTTAATTGACTAAACAATCTGAATACTAGCGAAATTGGTGTTGGTCTAATCATGGACATATCGTTGTGCTTTATTTTTTAACATGGTTTTGCTATTTATCTATGAAACATTTCATAGCAATGGTTTTGATGAAGGTTATGAATTCAACAGCTTCATCGTTGGTCTTAAAAATGAATATGTAATTCTGATATACATGTATATCTAATGGCGTATTAAATAGTGTGCCTGACTAATTCGGGTCTTATTGAATCTCCGGTTTGGCATCGCTTAACACATACAACAAATCTGTAGCAGACGACTTTAAAAAACATATTTTCAAAAATGTGAAAAATCTCCATTAAAAATTATTAAATTGAGTTGAAAACATTGTGGCAATTGGTGAAATTGCACATCTAATTGCACATCACGAGCAATTTCACCTTTGCCACAATGTTTTCAAAAGTCGTCTGTTGCAGAGGCGACTACAATTCTAGTTTCTGGTCAGAATATGCATTGCAGTCTATATAACATGTGTGCGGACAGTGGAAACTCTGATGAAACTGTGTGTATGCGCATGCTCATCTGAGGCTCCGCTGTACGCGAAGCAATGAGACCCAGAACCAGAACCCTCACTTGAAAGGGACATTAAGATCTGATAACATCGTGTTCTCGTGACATCAGTTTTATAACACATCAATACAATTGATTACCCTCTATATTTCAGGTTTCCAATGACTGCAATTCTATCAGTTGTGTCTACAGAGTTAGGAGGAAACAAACTTCAGTGGTCACCATATATGGATATACTGGATGAAAAGACAGCACTTAAAGACCCTCCATTACATGATATAAATAGTAGCGTAAATATCAAAAATTCAAAAGTGTATATACAAGGTATGAAAACATATCATATAATAACAGATACTGAAGATACTAAAGATTTATAGAAATATTCAGGGCTGAGAAAACTCATAAGTTCGTGTTATACTCTAATAACTGCACCTGTCAACACATACAGTTTAACCCTTATAATTGCAGTTTAGGGGGAAAAGGTTATTTTCTCAAAATAATTGTTTGAAAAGGGAAATATATAAATTGAAAATTGGGATCTCTTTTCAATTTTCAAAGTAGTTCCGTGACCTGGTCATGTGATCAATTCCGTTTATCGGAAAATAAAGGTTAATTCCTTTAAGTCACGTGATTCTTTTTAAACCAATCAAATCGAGCGATTCACATTGCCATTTGATCCAACCCCACTTATTCGGAATTAAGAACGGTACAATTTGATCTTTGAGTCACGTCACACGATAACAGACCTTCAGATTTTGAAAATATTTTTTACTTATAGTTAATTGATTTAGTTAAAACCCGTTGTAGAGAGGTTTTCAGGATGCTTTCACGACAAGATGGCGATCATTGCAGATCCTGATCAGACTACGCTCTGCAAAAAGTCCTGTCGGTTGGTTTTCTTGTGATGTGATCCATGTATCTTGAAAAGTCAATGTAGATAGATATATAACCAACTCTGTGGTGTAGTGGTAGATTGTCCGCCTCGGGTGCGGGAGGTCGCGGTTTAGATCCCCGGTCGGGTCATAACAAATACTTTAAAATGGTAGTAACGGCGGCTCTTCTTGGCGATCAGGGTTGCGGGGTTAGCATTAGGACTGTCTGACTGGCTGCTGTCAGAATAAATGAACTAGTAGTACTGGTAACTTTCACAGGAAACGCCGTAGTATAACTGAAACATTGTTGAAAGCAGCGTAAAACACCAAACAATCAACCACTATTTATTGCCATATCAGAAAGAACAATTCTCAGGTGGGAATGAGTTACCATTTGCCATGATCGTTGTATTTTCTAATATGAATTAAGGCAAAGCCTCAGAAAGTTTCGGAAAGTGCATTCAGTCTCAACAGATTTAATCAAGTACTAAGCTGTTGTGCACTAACGCTTTTACTATTTGCTCAATTGATAATGGATAGAGTTGTCACCCAGGGGTAGAGAGTTCAAGTTCAAGCTGAGTGAGTCAACTTACTTCCCGAATGTCAAAGACTACTTTTACCAGTGAATATTGAACATTTCCCCAAGAGCTTTAAAGAGTATAGAACATATTATGACCATGAAGTTTGAGGGAATATCCTGATAGCCATAATAAATACATGAATTAACATATAAAATATGTTTATATGTCTTTGGATAAATGCATCAACATTTTGAAAAAAAAAAAAATCTGGCAACTGAACTTGAAATCAGACAAGCAGTTGCAGAGGAAAAACGTTTAGATTTGTCATTTTACCATTTTTCTGATCCCACATTTCAGCATTGCTTTGAACTAATCAATATCCCTTGAACAATTTATGTAGAGGGTTAATTAAAGAACGTTTTATGCCAAACTATCTTGACATAAGACATGCAATTTAAGGGGAAAATTGTTATTTTACTCCCTTTCTGAGTTTTTTTGGCAGCATTGATCTTAAACCACTCTGGAAAGGGCAACAAATTTTTTTTTTAGCCAAATTATCTTGAAACAAGACCCTACACTCTGATAATGCCTAGCAACATTTGTTTTTATTTAATAAATATGACTTGAATAAGTGTATGGATGGTCACATAGGGAAAATTAATGCAACAGTGTCATAACTTTGAAATTATACCTGCAACTTCCTTTTCCCATGCCACATGCGGATACTATTTTTCAACCAACCAATATGATTTGAATATTTTTAGGGTTACATAAGGAACTTTCCTGCCAAGTTATACAGAAATACTAGAATACCTAAACATTGTGTCACTTTACTTCTTTTCTGATGGGGTAGTTTCCAGAATTCAACACAGAATTTATTCCTTTGAACATTTTGAAAGAGGACACCAAATCAATATTTCTGTGCAGTTCAGTTAAAATTGGTCAAGTAGTTTAAAAGCAGTCATTGTTTAAATAAATAGTTGCTGGTGGATATTGCATGATGGATTGAGGATTATCACAAAAGCTGTGCTGATATTGATTAAATTGTATGTATTTAGCTACAGTGTAATTTTTCCCCTACTGAGATTTGAACTCAGAACTACTGGCTAGACCAGGTGTTTTACCAGTTAAAACTATAAGGTCTCAAAATGTAGCTAAACACATTTAATTTACGATCAAATTGTCCTCAAAGAAAGTCACATTTAGTAAATGCCTCATGTTATTTACCAAAAAATGGAATTCCTAATAAATCAGAGCTTGTGATAGTTTAATTGTAATTTAAACAAGAGCCCCAAATGTCACAAAATACGACTGTCCTGTTTTTTTGAGACCAAGTTTAGTGATAACTGGTTGTACGTCGGGCAAATTTAGAGAGCGAACACTGTTAGTACAGTTTTGGCCATTCCGAGGGACATACTTAGTGTGTAATGACTAAGATAACATGGTAAGTTATTGAACCTGACCAAGATATTCTGCCCATCAACATATTGTCTAAATTTGGTGATGATCGGATAAACGCTTCACAAGTTATTTAGCTGACAAGACCAATTTTAGGTAATTTCTATAATAAAAGGGTGATAACTCTCGATTGACTGAAGCGATATGGCTAGTTATCAAACTTGTCCGAGATATTATGCCAATACACATTCTGACAAAATTTGTGTTGATTGGTCAAAGGCTTCTAAAGTTATTGAGCTGACAAGACAAATTATAGGTAATTTCTATAATTAAAGAGCGATAACTCTCGATTGACCAAAGCAATATAGCTAGTTATCGAACTTGTCTGAAATATTATGCCAATACACATTCTGATCAAATTTGGTGATGATTAAACAAAGGCTTCTAAAGTTATTGAGCTGACAAGACCAGTTTTAGGTAATTTCTATAAATAAAGGGCAATAACTCTCGATTGACTGAAGCGATATGGCTAGTTATCCATTTTGTCCGAGATTTTATGCCTATACACTTTCTGACCAAAATTGATGATGATTGGCCAAAGGCTTCTTAAGTTATTGAGCTGACAAGACCAATTTTAGGTAATTTCTATAATTAAAGGGTGATAACTCTCGATATAGCTAGTTATCAAACGTGTACGAGATATTATACTTATACACATTCTGACCAAATTTGATGATGATTGGACAAAGGCTTCTTAAGTTATTGAGCTGACAAAATACTGGATGTTGCCCGCCTGTACGCCTCAGGTAAAACTATAATACGTTCCGTTAAAAAACGGGCGTAAAAACGGGCGTATAAAAACCTAACAAATTATGCTTTTATATCATTGAATTGTTATCTTACAACACTATAATATTCTTATTACTAATTAGACTTATGCAACCATGTCCCTTATATCATCTCATGTATTTGCTATGTAAAACATGAGTATAAGAAGTTGTTCAAATGCATTTACCAGTAGAATAAGCCATGTTTTTCAAGGATTTAAATAATTTAATCAATATTTGAAGAGGATGAACAATTGGGCCAAATTATTTTTAAATCAGGCCAGTATTTTGACTATTTTCAAAACAAATGTATTTCCATTGCAAAGAGGATAAGCATTAAAGAACATTCTTATGAAGGTGGATTGCAATGGACAAAGTGGTACAGATGGAGACATTGTTTAACACTTTCCCACTTGTAAATGACATTTGAAATCACTGTGGCAAAGGGAGATAACGCTCATAGTGAATATTTCATCCTTTTGCAAGTTTAGCTTTTATCCAAATAGATTTTCCAAATTTTGGCCTAGCTTTTTTAATGCTGTCTTTGGGAAAGGGATATGAGGATGGAAAGAAAGTTCAGAACAAGCTTTAGACCCTAGTTTGGTAAAAAACAAACAACTAAGTTTAACCCTTTCCCTCATATAGACGTTTTCTGATGCCTCTGCAGCAGACGGCATTTTGAATACAGTGAGCAATTTCTCCTTTTGCCACAATGTTTTCCTCTTTAAGTCATAGGTTGTCCATTCAATTATAGAGATTTTCTATCTTTTGACAAAATACGTTCAAAGTCATCTGCTGCAGAATTGTCGTATGACGGAAAGGGTTAATCATATTGAGCAATTATTTCAACTTTTATCAATAATTTTACTTTCATTTAAAGAGATTTTCCATTTGTTTTGCTTAGATGTTTTCAAAATGGTCTGTTGCATATTTATTTTATGTGAGAATGGATTTAGGTTAATATATTTTATTTAAACTGATATTCCATTCTAATTTGGGGCTACACCCCTAAACTCCTGCTTCATCATTAATTCAATTATACTGCGCAAAGACAAAAAAAACAAAACTTTGTAACAAAGAACAATAGGTGACTAGGTCAAACTGAATACACTTTGTGGCAACATAATATATAAACAATGTTTTTATGCCTGTCAGTAAAAATAACCATATTCAAGAATGCAAATCTTTTGAGTGGACATGCACAGTACATTTCACTTGTATGAATCAATAAAATCTTTTCACAATTGAAGGTTATAATTTCATGCTAATCTAGTTTAACTGCCAATTTATCAAAGAATAATTTAAACAGACATCATCAATTTAATGCTTTGAAGCTTTCCCTCATATGACAAATCCGCAGTAGAAGACTGAAAATGTCTACTAAAATATAAGGAACATCTCTATAATTGTTAAAACCTATATAGAATGAAGATAATTTGCCACACATTGGTCAACATCAGCCCCTTTGAATGAATGTTAAAATATTTCATTTCATGTTGCTAGACGCATCCTAAACTTTTTATCAACTGAAAACAACATCAGGGGCTGCGCCCCCGAACCCCTGCAATTTCAATCTGAAAGAACAAGTTTAGTTGCACACATTAAACAAAAAAATGGTTTACATCTTATTAGAAACCAGCATGTACATTCCAGCTTGAAAAATCCTTGATTGTATTGACTGTGTAGTGGACATGTACTAACATTATATGTTTAAACTTTAACCTATATGAATCCATAAAATCTTGTCATAATTGAAGGTAGCAACAGAGTTAAGTAAATTCTGATTGAGAAGAAACCTTTTTTCAACAATGTGCCTATAAAACAGAGGACGGCCTCGGCAGTGTTTTGGTAGAACGTCTGCCTTTGGTGTGGGTAGTCCAATATTTATTTGGACTGGGATGCGCGAGGTCGCGAGTCCGATCCCAGTCGGTCAAGCCAAAACCTTAAAAAATGGTAGTTGTGACTGCCATTCTTGATGCTCAGGGTTGGGGGTTAGCATTACAACTGACTGGCTGGTGTCAGGATGAATGGACCAAAAGTACTGGTAACTTACCCAGTACACGCCATCAGATAACTAGAGAATTTTTGAAGGCGGTGTAAAAAACTAAAACATTTAAATACACACCAAACAATGACACAGTTAAGAGACATAGCCTGTACAAGAGGTAGCAATGCCATAAAGCCAAAGTGTAACTGTACGGTGTCAGGTAAAATTTACTACTTGTCATAATGACTGTTCATTGGTTCAAACCACAGGTGAAAGATGCAGTGATATGAACCCCCTGGTACTTTCCCAAAACCCTTGCCACACTCTACACCCCAAAAAACTTAAAAAATACATAATATATTTGTTATTTGCAATATGTGGCTCAAATATGAAAAAAAAAAAAATTATGTATACATAATTTTTTTTTTTTTACATAGTATATGAGTCATATTTTGCAAATAACATTGATTCGTAGGGACCAGGGGGTTCATATCACTGCATCTTTCGCCTGTGGTTCAAAGACCCACCAATTGATCACTTATAATTGATAAGCTGATCCATCGGTTAAATGAATAAAAATTGGTATTAACTACTAAATATAAAGAAATTTTATCTTTATCCATAAAGAAGTAACAATAACAAAATCTAAACAATCACTATAATGTCTTTCTCAAGGCGACGCAAGATTACAACATATATGAACAGAGAATATCTTAAGTGGTTCTACTTATCAGCAGATGAACGAAATAAAGTGTCTTACCTATCTATCTATTTGCGTAATACTTAAGACTTTAGTTTATGCTTCGGAAAGCGTGTGTACTCCCTGGCTGTCGCGTTTGGAATGGGCAGTAGGACCCGCAAATTGCTGACTGGTTCCCGCGTAATCAAAGCGCCTACAGTACCGAGAGTGAGTGACTGGCCAGACTGGTTTGCATAATCACTACACTCCCCCCGACTTTATTTGAAAGGATCTTACTGTGGAATCCCTTTAGTGATTAGTCGGCGGTACTGCACCAGTGAGTCCTATTGTTTCAAACCTCCTGGGTCTACCCGGAATGATATTATTTATACAAACCCATAACTGCTTCGGACCGGGCATGGCGCCGGATCCTCCACAGTTTGTCAAGGATCGGGTATCACACCGGATCCTGAACAGGTCGTTGATACAGGCGTCTGGCATTCTTGGTCGTCACCTTCAGTAAGTGGGTCCAGGTGGTACCTCTGGTTTTCGCCACGACGTCTGCTACCATTCCCAGTAAACTTGGAGCTGTGTGGGACCCTCCTCTGAATGGGAAGTAAGGGGCATCTGTCTCCAGTAGTAGTCGTTCCTCCGGGACCAGTGTGAGTGCTTCCAGCTCAGGCCGTCCCATTTGGTCTACTATCCTGGTGAATCCAAAGTAGGTGTTGGGGAAGTGTTCTAACCAGATCTTTACCAGCTCGCCGGAACCATAGAAGCAGTGCAGATGGATGTTCTGCTGTGGAGGTAGGATTCCTTGGGCCTGCTTCAATACGTTATGTAGAGGTAGGTCGCTATTGGCTCCACTGGCCCCTCTGCAGTGGATAACCAAGACATGTCTGGGCTTCACCATCTGGAGTATCTTGTCTAGAGTTGAACTTTGTTTGAACCATGTTCCAGATGGGACTGTATAGTCTAGACCGACCTCTCCTATTCCGACTACCCTAGGGTGCTGGCTAAATTCTTCCAATTGGTTTCGAACATCTTCCGACCATTGGTGTACCTTCTTTGGATGTAGTCCCACACATACGCTAACATTCTGACCAACTAGCATGTTGATTTGGTCCTCCTTGGGATAGGTTTCCGGGTCACAGAAGTTTGCGGTGGCGCCGACAACCTTAACTTCGTAGGCGGGGTCAGCGGGAGTTACGTCGCAAATCTCCTGTAACTTGGTGTCCTTTGGAACTCTTATCCTCAAGCTCTTTAAGCAGCTCCGGGTCCTATCCCAATGAAAATGGCTATCAAATGCCTCAGGAAGCGTCTTGGCTATGCTGATCTCTGCGTCCTTCTTCTTACTTGCCGGTGGCAGCGCCGTCTTGTCAGTAGAGAACTGCTCAAGTAACATCTCTCTGTAACGGGGCTCCAATTGGGCTATCAGGAACAGCATAGCTCTCCAATGAAATAGGGCTGCTGGGCTAGACAGGGGCCTCAGAGTGAACCTTTCCGGAATTGGCATCGTTCCTTCCCTGCAGATCTCTGTCATCGCTGAAGATTGCTCCTCATTAACTTCCCTATTCTGCTCTATCGTCAGCACTTCGAAGGCGTCCACGTATTTGGCAAGCTGCGAAACAGTGGCACATCCTCCTAGCATCCAGTGGGCTATTAACTTCAATGCTGACAGGCGCTTCCTGGTTACCTCTTCAGACAGTTGAGTCCTTTCGTCAAACAGGCTCGGAATGTGCTCTCGTAGGGCATGGATCTTCTGTTGGACCACTTCCTCCATGCACCCAGAAACAATACAAGGTTTCGTCCTTCCGTCTGTCTTTCTATCCGCTCTCTTCCCCTCTTTCAAATTAGCAGCGGGGACGCGGCTATTCACGGTCAGCTCCACTCCGTGCATCTCAACTGTCCGGTTGTAGGTCTTGGTCTCTCTCTTCTTCTGTGCTCCCAGCCCAGCACTTGTAGTTGGGCGCTCTGGCTGCACAGAATGGGTTCTCTGTGGCAACGTGGATGATCTACGCCCGCTAGACGATTGGGCCGTCATCGACATAGTCGCAGAAGGCTTTACTCGTTTCGCGGGGCTTCTGTTCAACTCTTTGCTGGGATTTCTGGAGGCAGGACGTTTTCTATCTTCCCGAGGTTGATGTCTTGTCTGATCCGTTCGGGAAATTGGCCGTCTCTCAGAGTGACGTTGAGTAGACTTCGTATCGGTCTCCTTTCTAGGACAGGCAGACGATCTTGGGATGAGTCTTTCATCTTTCCTTCTCTCTTGACGGCTTTCCTGCTTCCTCCAACATTCGTCTTTCTTTGGTGGAAACTTGACAGGTGAGTACTTTCTGATTGTAGGCATCACCACTGCCGGCAACAGATCCGTGGGAGTCGCCTCAATGGAAAGCTCAAGAGTCTGTGAGGACGTCTCGATCTCCATGGGCTGGGCCTCATCTCGGGTCTGGTTCGTTTCCACCGTCTCCAAATCGCTCCGCAGAAGATCTTCTTCTTCACTTGCTCTGACCGAATCGGACAGGTCATAGCAAGGCTCAAAAGTAGGTTGTTCTTCAGGATGAGTCAATTGGTACTCCGCGACTTGGTCAGCCCAACTCGGCTGTGGCTTTGGACTAGTGGTCAAATCTGTTTTTTCCTCGGGAACATCCGTAGCTGGTTCCTCTGGCTTCACTCCCATGTCCAATACCACTCGCTCTATGTCGGGGTTGGTCTGTAGACGAATATCCCGGCTGGGACCTGAAGATGGCGAACAGTCTTTCTTCGATTTCCTGGATACCCTCAGATGGTAGATATTCATATTTATCCAGTCCAGGGTCTGGAAACCTAGATCAAATGCTTCTTTCGCCACTGTCTTCATCCACTTCACGTTGTCACGTCGTTTGGCTATGGCGACTTGGTCCATCATGGCCTTGTTCTGGCATGCCTGGGTCACCTTGCCTAACATCAGAGCTTCAACGAGTCCTTTGGCAGGCACTAGTCTTTGCTCCTCTGTGGACATCTGTACTTCTCTCATTGAAAGATACTTGGTCGTCATACTGAAAAAGATAAGAAAGAAAACCTATGTATGGTGCTGCCTCTACCTCTTCTTGCAGGGCCCACACTTGAACTTGTCGATGTCTAAAGCATCTATTGCTGTCACATCAACACAGGATCCATGGTACCATTCTTCGCAGTAGTCGCATTGGATCATGAAGCGTCCCTGCCATGGCTTTCTACACATACAGTATTCTTCTTTATCTCCATCATGATCATCCAGTGGTTTTGGGTCTTTGAGCCAAGCTTGTATCCAGGGCGGTATTTGCCTATCTCTACAGGGTTTGATTCGGTCATGGTTGACCACAAACAAGGAATTTCTTAATTTAATTCTAAAAAGACTTGCTGATAGCGGCTTCACAATAACTGCAGGGCCTTTCCAAGGTGAACATAGCTTCCTGCACTTCCCCTTGAGGACTGCAGAATCTAGAATGTAAACTATGTCGCCTTCTTTGTATGTTCTTTCCAGAATCCTCACATCATAACTCTTCTTCATACGCTGTAAGGATGTCTTTAAAGTTGCCCTTGCTGTATTATGAGCAGCCTTCATGTTTGAAATCAACTTAACCACGTAATTGTCTGTATCTTCAGGTTGTTTCTCTTGTTGTGGAAACATTAGGTCAGCTGGAGTGTAAACTTCTCTCCCAAGCATCAACATATTTGGGGTATAACCGGTACTTCTATTGACGGCAGCTCTTAATGCCCCCGCTATCTGCTGTAAATAAAGATCCCACTGGTTTTGGGATTTACCAATAAAGCATCTAACGGCATCCATCAGTGTCCGGTTAAAACGCTCCACTTGACCATTCGCTGAAGGCCTGTAAGGTGTGGTTCTTGCTTTATGTATCTGGAATGTTTGACATAAAGCCCCAAACAATTTTGAATCAAAATTCCGCCCCTGGTCGCTGAATATCTGCAACGGGTACCCAAATCTTGCAAAGAACTGGTCTACGGCTGCCTTCGCGGTAACTTCAGCCGTTTGATTTGGTAGAGGAATACACTCAACCCATTTTGAGAATTGGTCCACCATCATCAACACATGTTCATGTCCTCTCGGTGTTTTTGGTAACGGTCCGAGGAAATCTATGTGGACCCTTTCCATTGGCGCACTCGCTTGATATTCCTGCATGGCCCTCTTACCACGACGATCCGACTTCTTGTTTTGATTACAGATGTCACACGTTGTGACGTACTTCATTACGTCCTGTCCCAATCCGTGCCAGTAGAATTTGTCCTTAGTTCTAGCCTTTGTCCGTGCAATTCCCTGGTACCCTGCTGATGGTAAATCATGGTTCACCAAAAGAGCTTTCTCCTTCAGACTGCTAGGCATAACTAACACGGTGTCGTCCAACTGGTCTTTGGTCCTGAACAATACTCCACCAATCATCTTAAACATCTCCTTGTTGAGCCAATATGCTTTTGTTGCAGGACTGGCAAGGAATAGTTCCTTCTCTGATGGTAGTTCCTTATTGTTCAACCACTTCAGAATGATGTCCAGATCATCATCTTCTGACTGTTCTTTAGCGACTTCTTCTGTCGTGAAACCCCAATGAGACTGTTTTACTTCTGTACTAACCCTCAAGATATTTGATTGTTCGGAATCCTTTGGCATCAGAACATGCATCCCTTTATCTTGGCAATCAATAGTAATTAGATAAGCGGTCTCATTGTTGCAGCAACATGTACCCATTTCCCATGGGTATACCAAATTTGTCAAATCTGTTATTTCCGCTCCTGTTCCCTCCTCCCTACCAACCATTAGTGCTGTACAATCATTGGTCATTGTTTGTTCCCTGCCGGTGATTTCTTGTAACCTTTCTGACCCCTCTGAGACTTCCAAACGAAGAGCAGTGGCGTGATCAGGTTCTGGATTTACATTCAAGCCATCCGTCTCGTCAGACATCGGCAATACCAACGGCCTGACATCATCAACCTCTCTCGTGAAGTTTCCCCATTGGCGGTTTACTCGTTTACAATAGTCACATCCCCCACAAGGCAAGTCTTCTACGCGTTCACAGGCACTACATTTAACTCCAGGAGCCGGCCTCCTTGATAGAGCATCTGCATTCCCGTGTTTCGCACCAGCTCGATGTTTCAGGACCATGTTGTACTGTGGCAACTCCTCCATCCATCTTGCTAACTGGCCTTGGGGTTCTTTGAATCGCAGTAACCAAGTGAGACTGGAATGATCGGTTCTCACTAAGAATGGTTGGCCTAACAGATAGTGTCGATACTGTCTAGTGAAACGAACTACAGCCAATAGCTCCTTTCTAGTTGTACAGTAACGTCGCTGTTCTTTCGTTAACGCATAACTTCCGTACGTAATGACTTTTTCTTCACCATTTTGCACTTGGATCAGTTCTGCTCCAATAGCTACATCAGACGCATCCGTATCCAAGATAAATGGGTCCTTCTGATTTGGTAAGGCTAGTACTGGAGGTTCCAATAAACTCCTCTTCAACGAACCAAAGGAATCTTCCTGGTCATCGCCCCAACAGAATTTATTCTTTCCTATCACCCGGTATAGTGGTTCAGCTAGTTCGGAAAAACCCTTGATAAACCCTCTGTGATAGTTAGTCAACCCCATGAATCTTTCTACATCTTTGGAACAGGTCGGTTTTGGCCATTCTTTTACCACTTTAACATCTCGATCTGACATGGCCATTTCGTTGCTGCTTACCATTCTTCCAAGGAATTCTACTTTCTTTTGGAAGAATATGCATTTCTTAGGTTTCAACTTGAGCCCATACTGGCGGAATCTCCTCAATGTTTCAGCCAAGTTGTTCAGGTGATCATTGAAGTCTTTTCCCAGTACCAGTATGTCATCTAGGAAGGCTAAGGCAATTTTCCACGTTAACCCTCGTAAGACCAAATTCATCACCCTTGCAAATGTCGCGGGAGCGTTACACAAACCAAAACCCATCTTAACGTGTTCGTATAA
Organism: Serripes groenlandicus; assembly: GCA_031761405.1. Lineage (NCBI taxonomy): Eukaryota > Metazoa > Mollusca > Bivalvia > Cardiida > Cardiidae > Serripes > Serripes groenlandicus. The sequence continues at coordinate 72,625,878 of JASEVX010000009.1, forward strand.
TCCATATTTCGTAATAAATGCGGTTTTCTTTCTGTCCTCTTCTTTAATGCTCACTTGCCAGTATGCGGAATTGGCATCCAGCTTTGAGAACCAAACACTCCCTGCTAGCGTATCCAAGCAGTCATCTACCAATGGCAATGGAAAGACGTCTTTGACTGTTACGGAGTTCAAACCTCGGTAATCAATGCACCATCTTACACTACCATCTTGTTTTCGAATGAGCACAGGCGCCGATGCCCAATCAGATATAGACTCTTGTATGACACCCGCATCTAGCATCTTCTTTAGATGTGCTTCCTCCTCCCCAACAAAATGTGCTGGTGTTCGCCGCATCCTTTGTTTAATTGGTCTAGCATCCTGCGTATGAACTTCGTGTTTAATTGTCGTGAATGTTCCAAGATCGAATTCATGTTTGGCAAATACATCTTGAAAATGAATCAATAGGTCCGAAAATTGAGCAGATTCTTCCTTATTCAGGCCTAAGCTAGACTTCTTAAACATCTCTTTCAAGTGCTCTGGCATTTCAGTATGACCGGTTTTCTGAGTCTCAGCATGCATGGTTCTAATCCTTGGTGCTTTTACGGGGCATCCCCCGAGAACCTCAGGAACTGGATAAGCTCTCGCTTTATCTTGACCTTTTTTCAGCAGACGATATTTGTTGGACATGTTTACCACAGAAACTATCGGCTCCGATCGTTCTCCTAATAGCACCCTTGGGATTAGTACCTTCAACCCATCAATCGGCTCAATACAATACTGTTCTAGATCTTCATCTATCTTGCACTTCATTCTCAACACAGAATTGGGAGGTACTACACATCTCTTTGCAACGGTGATTCTGGCTATCTTCTGGCCTTGTTCGCTAGTCTGTGCCTTCATCTGTATGATTTGACCATCGAAGATTAATATGCCCTTACGCAAGTCCAACAGAGTTGCGTTTTCTTGTAGGATATCTGCACCTAACAGCATGTCTTGTTCAATTGGTGCCACGTGGACATTGTTGTAGTAGGTCTGGTCACCAATCCTCAATCGTACTGGTCCGACTATTAAACCCTGCATCGACATATCTCTTCCCGCCACGGAAAGTGTTACATCCTGAATTTTCTTGGGTTGTTTGGACAGGGTCGAGTATAATTTATCGGAAATTAATGTAACATCCGCACCAGTATCGACTACAGCTGTTATGAGTTTATCCTCTACTTTCATCTCAATTCTATACGGTGAGGATGAATTGAGCTGGCATATCGTTACATCTTCATGGTCTTCTTTCCCCCCTATTGTCTTCTCTGTGGACGACCGTTTGGGACCTGTCTTGGGTACAATAGGGATTTCTGATGAAGGTCTTCCCCATTCCGTGACGAGCCTCGGTTTACGCAGGTCATCACTCTTTACATGACTCGCAGGACCGACAGTCTTTAAGTCATGCTTTTCCAGCCAAGGAGTTTCTTGGGTTGTAGGGCCTTTAATTCTAGGGGTCTTTGGTTGGCTTATTTCCTTGACCCCCTGGAGTTTAAACCCTTCTTCTTTCCTTGCCAACTACTACTCGGGTTTGGGCAGTCTCGTATGAAGTGTCCGATGTTACCACATCTGAAGCATGGGTCCTTGTCAACGGATTGCTTTGGTTTGACATACCCGTCTCGTTTCGCATTACCTTTCACTGTTCTTTGAAGGTCGACAATTTGGAGTTTCATCCCTTCCAGAGTTTTCTGTAAACTTGCCAATATTTCTGAATTTGGTTGATCTTGGCTTGCTGTAGGTTTATGCTCTGACGAAACTGCATTGACGTAGATGTCATCTTGATCTTTCGGGTTTCGCTTCTTTTTTCCAAACATGCTTGAGTGAACATGTTGAAACTTCAAGATGGCATCCCTTGCTTCTTCCATGGTATAGGGGTTCTGCATGTAGATGGCGTGTCCCGCATCTTTGTCAAAAAGGCCCTGGCAAAATTTGCAAATGGCTTGTCTATCAGCATAGACCTGTGAACATTCTTTAAATGCCTTTGTTGCCAGCCTTAATACCCTATCATACCAGTCTTCTAACGATTCTTCTTGACGCTGTGCAGCATTCTGAAACTTGGCGTTCGAAGTTTCAAATGGCTCTCGTCCCCCAAACCTTGACTCCAATTTACTGAGTAGTAAATGGTATCCCATATCTTCCTCCCTCTCAACAAGGGTTTCGTAGTAGTCGGCAGCTTTCCCCGTTAAACACCAACTTAAGCATGTGCGGCTTTCCCTTGACCTCAAATCACACAGATCCACGTATTCTTTAAACATTTTTCTAAAGGCTATCCAACTTCTTTTTCCATCGTAATACATTCCCTTTGGAATGTACGGAAATCTCCCACGAGTCGAGCGTCTTGATTTGTGATGACGGGTCTCGAGCAAGCTCGCAGAAACCGCATCACTACCAGAGTCTGAGCTGTCATCTGAGTCTGTGTTGCGTGATAGCCCATCGAAATCCAGCTTCCGACTGATTTTGTAAATCGAGTCCTTTCGTTTTATTTTGTCATGGTCACTGTGTTCTTGAGGTTGAGCTTTGGATGAACCTCCGATAACTCTATCTGTCTTTGTATGCGACTTTGTTTTGTCTATACCCTTATCTGAAGATCTAGTTATCGAACTTGTTAAGGCCTCTGCAGTATTTAGTAAGCTATTTATTTGGGCTATCTTGGATGCATTGTCTTTACTTGCAGGGGTTTTACGGCCGGCTTGACGCCCAGCAGTTCCCCCTGAATGAGTTATTTCATCCCTAGCTTCATCTTGAAATCTAGTCTTACTTGCTGAATGCTTGACTGGTTTGTTGTTGAGGTCTCTATTTCCTGTAAAGTCCAGATAAGCCAATTCACTGCTAGTGAATGACCGTCTGACCAGGTTCTCCAAAGTCTTCCGCGTGAGATTTCCCTGCGTTGACCTACTTATTATGATGGCATCAGCGATCTTAGGTCCAACGCCTATTATCCCCTGGAGGTCTTCATGACTTGCAAAGTTCACCGCTATATTGGTTGTCGACATTTTCAAGTTCAAGTGTGGGCTTAAAGTCAGTCTAATCTAAAAACTGTTAATTAATTCTCTGAAAACTATTCAAATTATTCAAATACTTTTGAAAACAATCAAAATATTGTTTAAATTCTCTGAAAACGTTTTCAAAATTCAATTTAACTGTCTGAAAACTTAAGGAAAGTTAGCTATTCACCTATATTTGTGAAAAATCTAATAAAAGTTGCACTTGGCTCAACTGAAATAGCCCAAAAATGCAAAGCTCTTTTTCCCAAAATGTTCTCAGAATTTTTCAGTTTTCTCAAAATCAACGATACTTTTTCCCAACCTAAATCCTGCTATAAAGCTAATAAATGCCTGTAAACAATATATATGCTCAGTATATTACAATTAGAAGGACTTTGGCAAGCTTCACTTTCTTATTCAGCCGTTTTTACCACACAGAATCAAAACGGAAGTCAACTTCCGGTTGCAAAACATGTGCAAAAACAACTCAATTTCTCCGAACAGCAAACAAGTTGCAATGGTCAAATAAGGCTGGAATATTTTGCAATTCAATCAATCCACGCGTATTTGGGGTTTACACTTACTTTGCTTTCTTCTGAAACTGCAATTCTTCAATTTCGTTCACTTGTAGAACACCAACAACGTGCACAATAAATGTTCTTATTACGGCGTTTCTGCGGTAATGTTAATAGTTCACTTCAAATGCACTTTTTAATTGTGGGTTATTAAAACACTTCTGACACCAGTAAAGTGTCTTACCTATCTATCTATTTGCGTAATACTTAAGACTTTAGTTTATGCTTCGGAAAGCGTGTGTACTCCTTGGCTGTCGCGTTTGGAATGGGCAGTAGGACCCGCAAATTGCTGACTGGTTCCCGCGTAATCAAAGCGCCTACAGTACCGACTGTGACTGGCCAGACTGGTTTGCATAATCACTACAGAAAGACGAAACATACTGTTCACAACTTCAGACTTGACTTCAAGTGCGTAAAACATTGGGTACGAAACGGAATCCTTGTTTCATTTTAAGCATTAAGAAGCATCGGACATGTCCGACATGGAAAGAATGTTGCGAGGAGCTTATACAAACTATTTATATAATCATACTTGTGAGGATACAGCTCAAACTTACATGATAGCTCGGCAAAACACTCCCGAGTCTGCACATTTTGGTTGTTTTTACAAGCATGTTAAACACGAACGGCAACTCTAATGTAACGGGGACATTGCAAATAATGATCATGTTTCGCACAAGTATGGTTTCGTGACACAAAGATTAAACAAAACAACATGACTCCCAATGGGCCTAGCAATAAACATATAATGTGACAAATTTGCCTAAGAATAAACTTAGTGACTACGATTTGTGACAAATGTGCCATGATCAACAGTTTTGAATGAATCACGCTAGCACCAGCTTACCTGACGGTCGTTGACTTTCAGCAGTTATGGACAGTTTAACGCAATAAATCCATTGAACAGATATCTAAATGATAAAATGACGGGTGTTTCCTGTATTTTGTTACCAACGAACGCATATCGGATCTACTAGATCGAAAAATTTAATCGAGTCGATACGTACGGGCCAGAGGTCAAGAATCCGCCATTTTTAACGAGGTTAATGAAAAGCTTGAAAGTTGAATGCGCTTAGTGACATTGTCGTCATTTTTAGCTCGCCAGTACGAAGTACAGGAGAGCTTATGTGTTACCCCCGGCGTCGGCACCGTCGGCACCGTCGGCGGCGTCGGCGGTGGCGTAGACACCTAGGTTTAAGGTTTGTGTTTAAGGTTTTAATTTGGGTTTTAAGGGTTTATACCTTTAGGAACCATTTGTCATCCATCTACGCACACCACTACACCCGTCCTGACCCTGGGTGAAGGTCAAGATCATTTCTACTTGGTTCTACTTGGTTCAGTTACAAGGTTTAAGGTTTGCGTTTAACGTTTAACATATCACTCTGCATTCACTATTATGACATTGATTGCTTTCATATTTAGTTTATACATTTAGGAACTATTGGTCATCCATCTACGCACACCACTACACCCGTTCTGACCCTGGGTCAAGGTCAATGTCATTTCTACTTGGTTCAGTTACAAGGTTTAAGGTTTGCGTTTAACGTTTAACATATCACTCTGCAGTCACTATTATGACATTGATTGCTTTCATATTTAGTTTATACATTTAGGAACTGTTGGTCATCCATCTGCGCACACCACTACACCCGTCCTGCACCTGGGTCAAGGTCAAGGTCATTTCTACTTGGTTCAGTTACAAGGTTTAAGGTTTGCGTTTAACGTTTAACATATCACTCTGCATTCACTATTATGACATTGATTGCTTTCATATTTAGTTTATACATTTAGGAACTATTGGTCCATCTACGCACCCCACTACACCCGTCCTGACCCTGGGTCAAGGTCAAGTTATATCAGAGTTATTGCCCCTTTTCTGTCAAAAAATCTAACTTTTTCGTCACGTTTTCAAATAACTTTTTTTCTACTCAAAGGATTAGATTGAAACTTCTGACAAATGTTTATATCAATGTGTGTGATTGGTTCACAAAAGGGGGATAATCCAAATAATTTTATATCAGAGTTATTGCCCCTTTTCTGTCAAAAAATTAAATTTTCAAATAACTTTTTTTCTACCCGAAGGATTGGATTGAAACTTCTGACAAATGTTACTTTTTTTTTTATTCGACGTCTGTCTGTCTATTTTTTTTTTATCCGGCGTCTGTCTGTCTGTCTGTCCGTCACACTTTTTTCGTCACGTTTTCAAATAACTTTTGTTCTACTCAAAGGATTAGATTGAAACTTCTGACAAATGTTTTTATTAATGTGTGTGATTGGTTCACAAAAGGGCGATAATCCAAATAATTTTATATCAGAGTTATTGCCCCTTTTCTGTCAAAAATTTAAATTTTCAAATAACTTTTTTTCTACTCAAAGGATTGGATTGAAACTTCTGACAAATGTTTATATCAATGTGTATGATGGGTTCACAAAAAGGGGGATAATCCAAATATTTTTATATCAGAGTTATTGGCCCTTTTCTGTCAAAAATTTAATCTACTCAAAGGATTGGATTGAAACTTCTGACAAATGTTTATATCAATGTGTATGATGGGTTCACAAAAGGGGGATAATCCAAATATTTTTATATCAGAGTTATTGCCCCTTTTCTGTCAAATATTCAAATTACTTTTATTCTGCTCAAAGGATTGAATTGAAACTTCTGACAAATGTTTATATCAATTGTTGTGATGGGTTCACAAAAGGGGGATAATCCAAATATTTTTTATATCAGAGTTATTGCCCCTTTTCTATCAAAAATTAAAATTTTCTGACAAGGCGCCGGCAGGTGACACACGTGCTCCGGGGAGCACTCTATTCTAGTTGAACTTAGAATTTTTGTCAAAAGTATTGAAAAGGTGTATTATCTTGCAATAGGTGATACTGTGCGACTTTACCTAATACTTTAACTGTTCTGAAGTAGGCCCTGATATACGATGGCCCTGATAGGCGAGCTATATTGTCCTCCGACAACTCTTGTTATGGAATTGTTCTCCGAACAGAATCTTCGATACATGTTCAATGATGTAAACATTTGATATACAGTCTGAATTCGGAAAATCGGAAGACCGAGTAGCCCCGAATTGCCCATTGATTTCGTTTTGTAACAAGGAAAAATAGCACTATAGTATATGTGACCTTTGACCCTGACCGTAAGAAGTTTCTAACCGAAACTTTAATATGTTATAGGCAAAGCCTAGGTCGTGTGAAAGCAAGAACAAATTAATTAAGCACTGTCTGTCCCCCAACAAGAAACAAATTAATAGGCAAATTGTAGAAAGTTACAAAAACAGAATTTGAAAAACATATTGAAAAAAAACGAAACTTAGCATGCATTTAAGTTTAATTTGTACATATATATCTGTTTTATTTTTTATTAGGTCAGGATTGTAACAGACTGTAAATTTCCAAGGATGTTGATGGAAAACAACACTAGAAGGCATTGAAGAATGTTCTGATTTATTTTTACAAATGCCAGTTATTTGTAAACTAGTAATACATATAATTGGAAACTGACTCTTACCATGGTTGATTGAATGACTTGCGCTTAACATTACTTTCAATGGTACTTCAGTTCACCTAACATTTTCCCCTGGCTTTCTAGAATACTAAAATACTCCACACAACAATCTTCCAAGGCAGATGGCTAACTTTGCATGATCTGGCTGAATGTATAATCTTGAGACAATTTAAGATGAGAACACTATGCATACAGACTGAGAAAACTGTAATTTTTGACAAATATTTTCAAAAGTCCCATTTATAATGATGTATGTTGGAAAGGGTAAAGTTTGGCCCCTTGTCTGATGTAAACTACTTGATTTCTGTGACTAATCCGAATACATTGTCGGAATGGTGTAATCAGGGACACTATTGTCCCTGGTGTAATTGATCCAAATTGAACATATCCAAAATGAACAATACATGAATATGTTCCTATTCAACAACATTTTCACTTTGAACACCTATCTCCTTTTCTGGTTTTTAATTTGTAAAACATGAAACAGCATCAGATTATTTGTTAATAAGTACCAGACTTAGTGTCGACAACAGTTACGGATTATATATACATGTATCTGAAATATGTTGTTTGAAAAAAAATGGATAATGAAAGATCTGATCAATATATTCAATATACATTTTATTGCATAAAACAATAAACAGTATGTTTAAAGCAAATAAAGAAATTATAAAAAGTACAAACAGAGAAATGGATTTTCCAGAAGAATTTGCAATAATTTCACATTGTTATAAGTGATCATGTTAAAATTGCTCTATTATAAAAATATGATGTATAAATTTCGTTAAAACTTTGATATTAGAACGGTTATCAAAGCTGGATCAAACCTTGAACATGTACAGAGTTATCAGAGTTATCAATGTTGATAACCATTCCTTTTTTTAATTGTTATTGCTAAATTATAAAAGCTTTTGAAAAGGGTACAGGGAGTAAACTATTTTCACTAGAGGCCTGGATAAAAATGTAATAAGTGTTTAAGTACAACTCCCCACAACATAATTGTTTCATGTATACATTGTTAAGTTTAGTTGCTTCTTTCAAAACATGTACCTGCTGAGATTTGATCTTAGAACTCTTGTTAGACCAGGTGTTTTAGCATTAAACTACAGTATAGGTTTTTATTTTGAGCAGCAGTTCATGAAAATATGTGTAATTTTATTACCAGTAAAGTATAAGAATTTTTTTGTTACAATGAATGTATACCATTTTAAATTTTACCACTTCTATTGTATAGATTATACAATTTCACACAGACAAATTGATTTCACAATAAATTACATAGAAAACAGATACCTTTCTGTGGTATTTCAGTTATATCAGAGGACAGAACACTTATGTGAGGTCACTGGGTGACTAATATAACTGACATTAATTATGAACTGCCGTATAGCCTTTTTCTGTTGAAAAACAGATTAAGTTTTCTTTATTTTTCAACCAAAATGTTTATACAAATTTATTTGAATAAAAAGTATTTTGAGTGTTTGTTGAATTTAAAAAGAGATTGATCCTCTTTATCTACATATTTCAATGCTCAGTTTTGTTTTTACCTTATTTGAGTTTGATATAGTTAGTGTACATTGCCCTGTTTCATAGACGGACCTAAATCGGTGACCGTAAAAGGCTTTTATTTTGCATTTGCTCTTCAATTTGAAGATTTCTATGACATCATTGGTTGTTGTGCTCCCAAGTATGAAAATAGTGCTGTCAATAGATATTGAATCTTTTTTAAATGTTGTTTGAATACATACATGCAGAGTATTTAAAATAACCTAGTGAAAATAATGTTTAAATTCTTAGTACCAAGTTTGTCCAATCTGATCAATAAACACATTTTGGATAAAACCAAAAAAAATGAAACTACTAGAAATTCAGCCTGTTGAAAGAAAAGTAATGTGTTTTACTGATAGCCCCCATATGATATCATTTCTTTTAAACAATCATGACTCATTTGAGTTTGATCAATAAACAAATTTTGGTTAAAAAAAAGATGAAACTACTAGAAATTCAGCCTATTGAAAGAAAAGTTATGTGTTTTACTGATAGTCCACATATAACATCATTTCTTTAAAACAATAGACTCATTTGAAGGCATGAAAGTGTTTTCCCTCTCTTTCAGGTTGGAGGATATATGGCTTAAGACATTTACTATGTATACCCCAAAACCAGGGTGAACTGATTCTGGTCATACTTTCATGATTTGACAAAGACTACGTCATAGACATAAACTGTTAAACTGTACAATGTAAAACAATAATGTAAATTGAAGGCAAATAATTTGAAATTGACTGTAGTTTTGTTTGTTTGCTACATTTACTGCAATAAATAGATAAACGTCTTAAAGTCAATACAACTAGACAGTCGAAGATATGATAGTTTAGCTATTTTCTTGAGTGGAGTCAACATTTGACAAGACGGCTTCGGCTTCAAATGACAGATACAGACAAAACGATACACACCATGTGACGTCACGCGATGTGACGAAAGCATCGTGGAACGTTCCCAACAGATACTAAACAAATAATTTAGAAATGAAGTTAAATTTTTAAGCAAATTATTGATATAATAAATAGCTTACCTTGAAATGAAGCTATGCCGATACAGAAACAGAATTGTTCTTCCTTTTCAGTTAAAATAATATCCGGGGCCAGTGTAACGAACGATAACTTCCGTTGAAATATTTACAATCATTTTCAAGTGTTTATTGCTTCTCTATATTGCAAAGATATAAAATCCATGAAATAATGATGACAGGTACAAAAGAATAGTCGACTTAGCCTTCATAAAGTCCTTCCAGTGAATGAAATCCATTTGTGACGAGTCAAACTATCTTTTCCTACCATTCCTGTCGTTTTCCTTTTGTTATTTATTTATTACTTGCCTTACAATGACGTTACTTTCCGTTGCAATGACGTCACATTTGGATGTGTTTACTTCCGGTTGAGAAAATATTATTTTAAAAATAGAAAACGAGTGCAATTACACGCAAATTATCACATATCAGATTCCTTGTTTTCATTCCTTTATCGAGAAGGAATTTAATTTAATTTTTCTCTCTAGTTCTAAGTATTTTTTGATTTGTCAAAACATACGAATATCGTGTTTGTGGGTTTTACCGGTTACGAAATGAATAGGTTACGATAATTTGTCCGTCCAGTAAGACCGGAAGCAAAATGGCCGAAAAAAAGTGCTATGGGGTTGAGATTTGATATGTGAAAAACAGTAAGATTGTACTGAATTCTCGTTGTTTTGATCTCGTATGATGTGTTCGTACGTGTAACCTATAGGCGTGCTACGCTCGAGCCTTCGGCTCGAGCTTTCACACGTATTAATAATATGCATGTACTTCTTATGCCGGACATTTATATGTATGTAATAATTTCCGTGATGTAGACGACTTTTGACGGTATTTCTCATTTCCATTTCCTGGTATTTTAAGCCGTTTTCAACAGTGTGTTTCTAGGTAAATTAACAGCGTTCAGAGGACTAGCTAAAGGGAGTAAACTTGTATTTTCCCCACACTATCTCTCTCATAACTCAAACAAACTCTATATTGTGAGTACTCAAAAGAATAGTGTCACTGAGACGATTCTTCTGAGTACCAACAACATAGGGTTTGAGTGCCAAATAAGGATTTAAGAACATGAAAAACACCCCTTATTTAGAACTCTGATATTACTGGCACCGATTCAGAAGTCATTTGCTACGGATGCTCTACCCAGTACACATCGGAGACGGTCGTTGAAAACCAAACTTATATTGTTTTTGAAAATTGAAGAAAGGACCAATGTAGACATCCATTGTATGTGATATAAATGCAAACTATTTCAAAATGCTTATTAAATGATTCTTTATCGATGAATAGTGTAAACCGAGATCAGACTGCGGGATACCGATGGCGATCTAAATCTACGCCATGGTCGCAAATGTCATATGGTTAGTGTTCCTGTAACACTGCTCATGTATTAATATTGTCATTTCAGGCGACAGAATGTCTTATGAAGTCGGTGATACAGTGGAAATATGCATCGATCTGTTCGATGGTTATGGCAAACGGCGATATAGAGGAGGGGACCAGTTACGGGTTCGAATCTTTGAGAATTCCCTGAAAAACAGTGCAGCAGGATATGTAATAGATCATCAGAATGGTTCCTACACAGCGGTGTTACGCTGTCTATGGGCTGGTACTCCGACCATACTGGTGTATATGTCCTTTATTAGAGAGGCGGTTAGGGCACTTTACCACATAAGAGATCAGGTGAATATGGAAGTTTGGACACTGTTATCACATCGTTTGTCAATGGTGTTATGTCACTCATCTTCGTATGAGCGGCATCTGGCGATTTAGGGTCTCTTTTTCTTTCTGGTGTGTCATCATTTAAAGTTCTTTGGCTACACAAGTGGATCTAGTTTGTTTGTTTGTTTTTGTCAAAAGTAGCATCTTGGACAATACAACATGTAGACGGACAGTGAAGGCTCTGACGAGGCAGACTCGCTAGAGGCTTAACTGTTCTCACAGACAACACAACTCAAATCGCTTGATATTCCAGTGGCTTAACCACGAATTTTCATAAAATCGATACCAGGTGGATTTAATCACTAAACTTCGGCACAGATGTTAAGTGCACAAAGTAGAACACAAGTTTAATGGGTGTGATCGAGTTGACTGCTTCCGTTCATAAACTGCTTTAATTTTAATTTGGCTTAAATTTGGTTTAAACTTGCGTCTCTGGAACCAAAAGAAAGATTGTGCGAAACTTAATTCATTCGGACTTCTTGGCATGTCTAGAGTTCGCACATATCAATTGTTTTAAAATGTGTCATGATACTAGTTATATTACACTTTCACTGCATTTAGCCCTCTCCCATTTGCAGACGCATATTAAGCAGGCGTCTTTTGAGAAACATTGTGGCAAATGAGAAATTTTTCGTCATGAAAAATAGCCATTTGCATCACTTTTGTTTTCAATGCTTTTGTATAACAGTCCTTACTTTCATTTATATGGACATTCCACAGTTTTGCCCTCCATGTTTTTAAAGTCGTCTGCTGCATATTTGTTGTATGTGGGAAAGGGTCAATTGATGTTTGTCCCCAGAAAATACATATTAGGTTGAACGAAAAAGTGTACATCTGACTTTCATAGATTTAAATGTTTTGATATGTAACATGCCGTCGGTAATGTCAACATAATATAGTAAGCCTCGGCTTCTTTGGTGAGTTGGGAAATATGTGTCACTTGTAGTAAGCATGACGGCGATTTAAATATATCTTTAAAAGCCTGATGTTACTTGTTATTTGTCTTGTTCAAATTGTTTAGATTACATCACGACACAAAAGCTTGGAACCTTTAAAAGACGTGTTTAGACGCTTTTCTTCGTACCCTTCATGTTCAGTAATGATGGACGTAGTTTGTATTTTTTGTTCAAGGCCGATGGCTATTTACATTAAGGTTCTATGTAAGCACATTAATCAGATTTACAAACTTTGTATAAAGAGACTTCCGATTCCCAAGATAATTTACATATCTAAAGCGGTGGCATATATTCTCCCAGAGCGTCATGAACAGTTAGTTGGTAAAATGCAAAGTTGACTCTGATGTAGGTATGCGTCGCGTGTATCTGTGCTATGAATAGGTGTCTAACTAGACATTTGAAATACATTATAAAAGCATCTGCTTTGGAAATATCTAAGGTAAACAAACAGTATGAACACTAAATTATGAACAATAATGTCTCGTAACTCAAAATGTGTGTCAGAAAGGAAATGCCAGGTGAATACTTCTTTGGTTTATCAGTAATTTTACATCCAGTTGCTAAGGGCAATCTGGTTATACTAGTTTATAGTTGTTGACTTAACTTAAAAGATCAGAAGATAAAAATTTCATACTTCTAATCCCCTCTTCCCCGATATCGTCATGGTGGTAGAACAATAGGTGAAATGATGATAGTTCCTCGATTGTACGAGCTACGGCTAAGTGTAAGTTTCGAGCGAGTTATTGGGGTAGAGGGCTGGCTTACAAAAGCGTTTTTCTTTTTTTGTGGGCGATATTTAGTGGAATAGTTTGCTTATCTAGGTGATATAAGAGATTTTCTATATGAGCCGTTCCACGAGAACACCAACATTGTGGACTCTGCGTAAAGGTTCGACCCGGATCATCCCAAGCATGCAGCTCAGGCTAACCCGGACAGATACTTTTCTCCTCCTGTGGATTTTCTGTTTCAGGAATCATTACTCTATATCTCTATCATCATGAGACGGAATGTGTCGGCCCGGATTAGCCTGCTCGGACTGCGCTTATCTGTGTCGGTACATTACGCAGAGGCCATAATGTTGGTTTTCTCGTGGAACGGCTGATATATTGTTGGTGCAAATGACAATATTGTCCACAATTCTACACAAAAAAAGTTTTGCCTCCGAGAACACGCCTGTTAGATATTATTTTCAACTTATATAATGAATGTATAGTCTATGGCGCTGTTTGTAACACAGACAAAGAAATAATTCCCCCATGTAGCTATGACCAAACTAACTGGTAACTTACACGAATCTTTAAATGTGAGGTAAGTTAGTATGAAACCGGTATTCAAATACCTGCGAAGGATAATCTGGAAAACAATGAATGTCTTTCATATTGTGCTTATCATACATTTATCGCCAAAGTGATTGTGTAGTTCAATCTAGTTTTTCTAGTATGTTACATATACATTACAAAAACACATGTCTGTTTGCTTAGCAAGTACTGCAGTGGCATTGGTCCGACATGTGTCACCAAAATTCGTTCATTATGTTAGATGGTCTTCATGTCGAAATCGTATTAATGAGGATGGTTCGGATTCTTTTGGAAGACTTGTACAATTGCTAAAACAAAAGTTTATGTTGCTTCAGCGGGAACTGCTGACTATTGCATATGTGCATCACGTGTAGTGAAACCATAACTATACACGTCAACCAAATTAATGCTTAAACATTAGTTTAACCCTTTCCCATATACAACAAAGCCGCAGCAGACGACTTTGAACATATAGTGACAAAAACCTGAACAATCATCATAAAATATAGCTTAATTGTTAAATTAAGTTGAACACATTGTGGCCAAAGGAGAAATTGCTCATCGTGAGCAATTTCACATTTGGCCACAATGTTTTCAAAAGTCGTCAGCTGCTATTGCGTCAAAATGCGTCTGCAGGTGGGAAATGGTTACGATAGATTAAGTTAAAGGTCAAATTCAACGATTTGAACTTTCTCAAATAAACTCATATTTCGAAAACACAGTTCAAAAGAAGACATTTATAACAGGTGTAAACAATGCCAATTATTTGTTTTCACCTGACTGGGCTTAATCACCATAGATCGATGTTTTTGTCACGTGATTTGAAAAAAAAATGTAAATGAATCAAATTTAAGTGTTTTCTCCCCCATACATTTAAATATTACAAAATACGAACAATTTCGGAATAGGAAAATATTACATAATGTTACGTAATATAGTGAATGTACCCCGTTTTGTCTTATGTTCGGCGACCATTACAAAAGAGAAAATATTGTGATCAAACGACGTGTTATTGCAATCTGACATGCCGATTCAGAGGAGAAGAAGTTGAAGGAAAAATTGCATTTTCCTCACTTTCTTATGCCACAGGTACAAAAGATCTTCATATAATTCAAAAATGTGAACACTTTTGAAATAGGACCAGCGAAGGCAGATTCCCGTGAAGGAATACGATAATCTAGTCGTATATGATTCATGGATTTGAATTACCATATTATCAAATATATGCCTTGTCGGATATGGTATCTCGTGTCGAGCCCCGATACTAACACTCCAGGGATCGCTTGTTCGAACCGATCAGTCATTATGTTCGAATGCATTGTGACTAGGGTCATAAGTCATCCACCAAGTGGATACATAGTTTATGTGGGAAGGTAGTAAGTTACCGGGTAAGAATGTTGTGTATATAACCAGTGCGTGAAAGTAAGGTAACACAGGTATGGTGAATTGGATGCCTTGATATAGCTGAATAATGTTGAAAATGGAGTCAAATCACGTTGTTCAAATTTATTTTTCAGCTACCTTCAACGCGTGATACCTATGTCACTTACGAAAACAAAGAAATAAAGAGATGCCATCCCTTTACAACAAAACTTAAATCAGCAAAATTGTGCAATCTGACATCCATGAATGATAACATGTCCTGGTATTGCGAAGCTCCGACGTCACCTGGATCGTCGTGTAGCTCTGTTGGTACGCAGGTACCTCCACTAAAAGGAAAGTTACCTATAACATCTGCTGAAAACACGTTATTCAAAAGGTAGGTATACTTTTTATCAGTTCGGAAATAGTTTCTTTTAAATACTGAATACAAATCACAGTAAATTAGTTGAAAGTTATGTATAGCTACAATATCAATTTTTCCCCCGCTGAGATTTGAACCTAGAACTCGGATTAGACCAGGTAGTTTACCAGTTTAAACTGTAAGAACTCAAAGTGTGTATTAAAATCATTTCATTTACACAAAAGAAAATCACTAATGGTAAATTACCATCTTTGGTGCATTCTTGACTAATCTCAATTAGTCATACCTTTAATGAAGTTTAATCCCCATCTACAAATCTCAGCAGCAGACAACTCATGTAAACATTATGGCTATAGAAAATGCTCATAGTGATCCGTAACAGAATTTGCCATAATGTGTTTAACTCTATTCAATAAATATATTTCATTTTTAAGATTGTTATTGCCAAATACCCTCAAAAGTGTGTTAATACAATCTGTAAGCCCTTGGGAGTATTTCATTCTTTATTAGTTGGTGTTATATACGAATATTTGTTTTAAAAGGTAGCAAAACAGTTTAGTGTATTGTTGGTTCTGTCTGAACTGCTCTTAATAATATGAGCCGTTCCACGAGAAAACCAACATTATAAACTCTGCGTAATGTATCGCCACATATCAGCCTGCGCACTTCGCGCAGGCTAATCCGGGCCGACGCATTCCATCTCAGGGAGATAGAGGTATAGAGTAACGATTCCTAAAACAGAGTCCACAATGTTTTTTTTTTTCGTGGAACAGCTCATATAAACTGCTTAAGATAAAACAATACAATTCCTGTTTTAGATCACCTGAGCCAAAGGCTCAATGTGGTCTGTTCTGATCAATCTCTGTCCGTCGTCGTTAACATTAAGCTTTAAACAAAATCTCCTCCTAATCGACTTGACCAATCTTTGTTGGTCCTCAATCAAACGTGTTCAAAGATTTGAATTATATGAATTTCCTGCGACATGAGAAAGGAGGAAAATGTACAATCTTTGAAATTCTTCTCCTCTGAATCAGCTTGTCGGATTCCAAGACATTTTGGAAGAAATATCCTTGAGTGATCCTCTTCTAGCCATATTGATTGCTTGAAAAACGTGGCTGCCGGGCGGTATCAGCAAAGGGGCTTAATGACAACATTTTAAAATTCCATTCTTAAGCAAGTGCTTGTTTCATTACCAGACAGAGAGCCGTAGAAATCAAAATTCATTGAACGAATACAAAAAATCAAAGCCATATTAATTGGTTGAAAGACAGGATGCACCAGAAAAGTTAACATTTACCTCTGAATTAAATTTGCTCCTAAACTCTGAGTCCGCTTGTCCGATTAATAAATAAGTTAATATAAATGTTGCTTGAGTAACCCTTTACAAACATTGTTCAATGAATATTGATTGGATGAAAAACATGATGGCCATACGGCATAAGAAAATGGGCAAATTTACAATACTTTTACGTTCAATTTTTATTCAAGGAAATGATCCTTTCATGACCCTTTACATAATTTGTTCCATCCATATATTTTGAAATCAACATTTTACAAAGGGCATTACTAAATGAAACAGAACATAAAGTAGTTTGCCACTGCGCTTCAACTTATTGTCATTTATTTTACAATAAAACTGCTCATGCTGCAATGAATCAATATATAATTTTTTTTATTGAATCTCGCATTTTTACATTAGTACTTTGCTAAATGCATGATTTGAGTTAAGCAACGGGTTATATTTAAAAGCCCTATATTCAAAATCGATGCTCTTAGCACTATGCGATACGTTCCTTTGAGCAAAGAGATTACTTACTTACTTACTTTGAGTTATTCAAACTGATCAGCCAAACAGCTGTTACTTAAGATTAATATGTTGTACAGATATGTCATTAATCCAGAGCGACGCGGGCTGTCAATCCAGGGATTGTGAGTTCGAATCCCGGCTCGGCCAACTTTCTTTCCGAGGATTGACAAAAGTCAATGCGACATGGGTCATTCGTCTTCCATCAATGGGCTTAGTCTATGTGGAAAAGCAGCCAGTTGCTCGGGAAGATTGTTGTGTGGAGTACTGGTGTGAGAAAACCAGGAAATGCATGAGAAGGTGAACTGGCCGCCGTGATATAACTGAGAAATTGTTAAAAACGGCGTTAAACCCCAATTAATCAAATAAATCAAATTCTTTCATTCAGATATTTTCTATTAACAGGAATACAACGACATAATGAATGCATATTGGTTGAAAAAGTTAAACATCATTTATAGCGGAACTATACACGGGCAGTCGTCGCGTTGAATTGTCACTTATAAAAGAACATTGAAAAACAAAACAATACAAATAGGTCAAGATTATTTATTGATAATGATTTCCTTTAAACACTCTCATTTTCTTCTTGCACTTATGTCTACAGAAAAAGTTCAATTTCGTATTTGCAACTAAAAACACATCAAATAATTGTACAATAGGTCTAGTTACCTTCCCCTGACGGCCATATAAACCATGGTCTGCGTTTATAAAAATGTATGTAGCACTGGATATTTTTTGTAAGCTGCAAAGTATTCTTTAGCATAATAACTGAATACATTCAGAGAAGTGAAGGATGTAAGCTTTTTTGTTTCCCAGGCTTATTCAACTTTCGTCAGGACTTGAGTATGTGAACTGTGAGGGTGATTGGACTTAAATGCTGTTGGAAACGGCCTAAAGCTCCGCACAATGCACTCAAAACGACCTATGAGCAATGGCTCCTCTTACCGCACTGTTTTCAGTCCTTTGGCGTATATTGGTTGAATCACCACACAGGAAGCATAAGTGTGTGAGCATTGAGGATTATTTGATATAAATACTGTTGTAAATGGCCTAAAAAACCCAACAAGGCAATCAAAACAACCGTTAAAAGCATGATGAGCAATGGCTCCTATTACCACACTGGAAATGTTTACATTGTAGGATCAATTGTATTCTTTAGAAAAACAACACATGCAATTACTAATTGAAAGAAACTTCAAAATGCAACACTAAATATCTTAAAAGTTACAGGGCAATAGATTTATTTCTGATACAGTGCATCTCCTCCTCCAACAATTTGTTAAAAATTTAATCTTGCACGGGGTTGAGGCACATACACTGTCCGCTTGATTCACCTTACTGAGTCCTCTCTTTGAACCTTTTACACTGACACTCAATAAATCAACAGTTCGATTGAATCCGGGAAAAGTATGCGATTTTCCAGATTTTATAGTGTTCCTGCTGCAGATTTATTTTTGTGTGAAAAAGTTTAACCCTTTACCTAATATAGACGCTTTCTGACGTCTCTGCAGCAGACGACTTTTTGAAAACAAAGTGACAAAAGAAGAAATTGCTCAAAACGAGAAATTTCTCCTTTTGCCACAATGTTTTCTACTTTTAGTCATAGGTTATCCATCAATTACAGAGATTTTCTATCTTTTGACAAAATATGTTCAAAGTCGTCTGCTGCAGAATTGTCGTATAAGGAAAAGGGTTAAAATATATCTTCACACTGTAATAAGGGACAAAAATATATTTTAAACAGTAAACAGTGGCATTGTTATAATAATTATTTTCAAACCATACGAACATTGAATATAACCCTAATTGATTGGAACAAAAGAACCCTGACTTTAACCAAATATTTTCAAAACACATTAATGTTGACCATGACCCAAAGTTTGAAGAGCGAATTAAACCGATATCTAGGCAAAACAAGGTTGTTCTATATTTAAAACTACACACATCACTAAATGGATGGTTATTCGGGAAAAAACAGACAGCGCATGGTGTCCAATGTGAAGTCTAAGAGGTTGACAGAAGAACTAAAAGAATGTAAAGCTATTTTTTTTTTTAGGAAATATACGATGAAAAAATTACGCATTCATTTCAATTATATTGGAAACCAATCTTTAGTTCGAAAATGAAGCTCAATTTTGAACTAGTTACTTGAACGAAATGGTTCACTTTAATGTTCTGTTCAATTCTACCGTGAATTTCAAGAGATGGTGTAGTGCAAAATGTTTATATTTCAACGTATACAGCGAAGATCTATAGATTTGCCCTGGGATGAGAGAAATCATAATTTTAAGATGAGAAATCATTTCCTTGGGATGTCATCGGTCTTCCGGTTAAAGGAAATGACGTCATATATATATATATTATAGGTTATTGACCCTGTACTGTGAAATCGTCGTTGGACCGAGTTCTTGGGTTGACGTTGCCGAGCTTGCGAAGCTACGTTCGCCAAAGAACGAGGTCCAACGATGATTTCACAGTACAGGATCAATAACCTTTATATTGCATACTTTCATATTGTAAACTATTTGCTTTACGTTGTGGAAGGTTTATTTTATTATCTAGAACTGATAAATCTGCTTCCTTATTAGAAATAAACTGTTTTAGTACATAAGTAGTAATTATTTTGCAAATGCCGTTTCAATTATAACGGTGACGTTATTGTTTTAAATGACGTCATGCACGTGCATTAACAACATTTTAGACGCGCGTGCCATGTAGCAGTATACTGTTATCAGGTCAAAAACGTACTTTTAGCATGAGATGGTAAGAAATTGTCCATGCTCAGTATATGAGAATCTAACATTACAAAGTCACGTGAGGTATAATAATGATATTTAGGTCAGCTTTATTTGTTTACATAAAAAAGTAGTCCTTAGCATGTTAATTATGCGGAATTTTCGCACGTCCTTGTCTACGGTCATGATCACTCGTTGACAGCGGTCATGATCGAAAAATCATGACCACTTTCTTCAATGCAAAGTGAATGGGACAATATGAAAGTATGCAATAACACGTCATCACATACGTCACTATACTTATTCTCGTCTAGAAATAGCCTATTTTACCAAATATAATGACAGTTATAAGGAAAGATATACATTTTCATCGATCATATAGATAGTATATATTTACCATTGAATATTTATTCGAGAATTGGAATCCCTCGTGATTTTTTTTTTTGAAATGCGTAGATGTCATTATAACACAAAGAGTCTGGATCCGGCCAACATTGTCGGTTAATATGCGACCATCTTCTTGTTCAGTTCTCGATGGAAGCACACTGATGCTATGAACATTCTGTCGTCGAAGACGTTGTCATTATCATCAGCATTATCATCGTCATGGTTTTCATCATTAACATCACCACCGCAACTACCTCCACAACCAACACAACCATACTTGTCTACATCACTATCATCATCCTCTAAAAGCAATAATCATTGATATTATTATCATGTTGATTGTGTTCATAATTGTTATTAATTAGTAAACAGATCAAACTATGCATTCATAAATATTCCTGTCGTTTTGTTCTTAATTTAGATTTTTGGGACAAAGATAACATACAATATCCAATTTCAAACGATTTGTCCACAGATATAGTAATAAATCCATTTACGCAGAGCACTGCTCAAGAAGATGATGGCTTTGAATATCATATAAGGCATTTCATTTTTTTCTGAATTAGCTTTCTTTAATAGGTGTCTTTCTTAATTATATATGTGTTTTCTTTCAGAACAATTTTGTTAAACATTTTATGTATTTTAAGTTTCTGCATACAACTAAAACAATGTTGTGAAATATGTCATTCAGTTAAAATGTATTTCATGTAGACTTGATTAAAAAACAGAAGAGGACAACGTTATTATTTACCAAATAAGGTTTTCCTAATACAAAAGAATATATCAAATGTAAGTTAGATACAACTGAGATTCATAAAAGAAAAATGTAAATACCTCTCTTAATTAAGAATTTAATGTGTGGGATGTTAACTGTGCGCTCTTACCAACTGCAATATCACGGCATCGGTGCTATAGACACCTGTGGTAAATTATCTGTTTGGTCCAATTTACATCTGAGTGTCGATTATTTATCATCATTGTTAAAATTATAATTATCATTGTTGTTATTATCTTTGTTATTCTTACAGGAATGGTGAACACCTTACACCCGCCTTACGAATAAGCGTTAAAGGTATTATAATACTAATTTCTATAAATAGATTTCAGCACTAGGCTACCCATATCGCGAATCATTGTGTAAGTAATTGACCGCAAACGCGTAAATATTTGTTTCGGACCACTTCATTAGAAAAAAGATTGACACGGTATTTTGGCGATTTTTTATTTTCCAGCGTGTGTTTACGTCACATTCGGCTATACAGTCATTTGGCCAGCTAATAATGGAGAGTATTCGTGTTTACACTTCGACTCGGCTACTCAGGCAATTGACGAATAAACCGTGACAAGCATTCTTGTTTACCGTCGCTCTTGGCTATACAGCCATTAGGCGAGTACACAGAGTGTTCGTGTTAACCATTACACTCGGCTAAACAGCCATTTGACGAACAAATATTGGTATGCGTTCGTGTTTACCAACGCACTCGGCATACAGCCATACGAAAAGTGTTCTTGTTTACCGCTGCACTCGGCTTTACAGCTTTTTAGTGAGCAAACATTGACGAGTGTATATGTTTACCGTCTCACTCGGCTATATAGCAATTTGACGAACAAACATTGATGAGTGTTTCTGTTTACTGTCGCACTCGGCTATATAGCAATTTGACGAACAAACATTGATGAGTGTTTCTGTTTACTGTCGCACTTGGCTATACAGCAATCATTGACGAACAAACATTATTGAGTGTTTCTGTTTACTGTCGCACTCGGCTATATAGCAATTTGACGAACAAACATTGATGAGTGTTTCTGTTTACTATCGCACTCGGCTATATAGCAATTTGATGAACAAACATTGATGAGTGTTTCTGTTTACTGTCGTACTCGCCTTTATAGCAATTTGACGAACAAACATTGATGAGTGTTTCTGTTCACCGTCGCAAATATTAATGATTAATTGTGAGTATGTAATGGTGAGTGATCTTGTCTACTGTCTCACTCGGCTATAAACGCCTTTGACGAAAATTAGTGAGTATGTTTACTGCCACACACGGCCATACTGCCAGTAAGCGAGAAAGAATTGGTGAGAGTTCCTGTTTACAGTCGTACTCGGCTATACAGCCATTAAGCGAGCGAATACTAGTGAGTGATTGTGTTTCCGTCTTACTCGGCTATACAGCATTTAAGAGAGCGAATACTAGTGAGTGATTGTGTTTCCGTCGTACTCGGCTATAAAGCCATTAAGCGAGCGAATACTAGTGAGTGATTGTGTTTCCGTCGTACTCGGCTATAAAGCCATTAAGCGAGCGATACTAGTGAGTGATTGTGTTTTCGTCATACTCGGCTATTAAGCCATTTAGAGAAAGAGGAGGATTTGTGAGTGATTATGTATACCGTCTGACTCGGCCATACAGCCATTTGACGAACACACGCTGTAAGTTTTCGTGTTGAGCCCTTGCATTCGGCTTAACAACCATATGACAAAAAACAATTGTTGAGTGTTCGTGTTTCCTGTCACACTCGATTACCATCCGTTAAGAGAAAAAACATTGGTGGGTGTTAATGTTTACTGTCAAACACGGCTATACTGCCATCAAGCGGTCAAACATTTTTGAGTGTTCCTGTTTACTGTCAAACTCGACTATACAGCAAGTTGAAGAACACATATATGTGAATAGTCGTGTTTAGCGCTGCACTCGGCTTATCAGCCAATTAGCAGGCAAACATTTTTGAGTGTTCGTGTTTACTGTCAAACCTGACTATACAGCAAGTTGACAAACAGTTATATGTGAATAGTCGTGTTTACCGCTGCACTCGGCCATTCAGCCATTTAGCAAGCAAACATTTGTGAGTGTTTGTGTTTACTGTCACACTCGACAATACAGCAAGTTGTCAAACATTTATATGTGAATAGTCGTGTTTACTGCTGCACTCGGCCATTCAGCCATTTAGCAAGCAAACATTTGTGAGTGTTCGTGTTTACTGTCACACTCGACAATACAGCAAGTTGTCAAACAGTTATATGTGAATAGTTGTATTTACTGCTGCACTCGGCCATTCAGCCATTTAACAAGAAAACATTTGTGAGTGTTCGTGTTTACTGTCACACTCGACAATACAGCAAGTTGTCAAACATTTATATGTGAATAGTCGTGTTTACTGCTGCACTCGGCCATTCAGCAATTCAGCAAGCAAACATTTGTGAGTGTTCATGTTTACTGTCACACTCGACTATACAGAAAGTTGTCAAACACATATATCTGAATAGTCGTGTTTACTGCTGCACTCGGCCATTCAGCAATTTAGCAAGCAATCATTTGTGCGTGTTCGTGTTTACTGACGCAGTAGGCAGCCATTTAGCAATGAAACATTTATGAGTGTTCGTGAATACTGTCACACCCATACAGCCAGTTAGCGAAACATATAGCTGAGTGTTCGTGTTTACTGTCACAATCGGCTATACAGCCATTTGGCGAACAAACATTGGTGAGTCTTCGTGTTTACTGTCCTACTCGACTATACAGCCATTTAGCGAACACACATTGATGAGTGATCGTGTTTACTGTCACTCTCGACTTAACAGTCATTTAGCGAGCAAACATTGATGAGTGTTCGTGCTTACCGTCGAACTCGGCTATACAGTCATTTATCGAGCAAACATTGGTGAGTGTTTGTGTTTACTGTCACACACGGCTATACAGCCATTTAGCCAGTCAAAAGTGCTAGGGTTAGGGCTAACCATAACCCTAACCCTAACACTATGCTAGGTCTACACTATGTTCCCGGCGGCCACGGCAATCACGTTTCAGGCCACCGTGGATGAATCGGGATGAACGTGAGACAACGTGGAGGGACGGGCAAACGTGACAGGTCTTGATTGCCGTGGATGCAGGCCAGATATTTAGACTGTCAAAAGATTTGCCACGGCAGTCATGGTGCGGATGAAAAACCTAGTAGGCCGTAGTAAAACGGGGTGAACGCAACAAAACATGACAGTACGTAACACCGGCTAGCGTGCTTGGGAGCCAGAGTATGTCACTTTCACCTGACGGGTATTACTAAACAGAGTCTGGTAGAGTCCGGTAGAGTCCGGTAGAGTCTGGTCGTCAAATATCCCACTATATCACTGTTTTGTATCACAGCAAATACATATATTTTTATTGATATGATACAATAACACGTTATTTCATTCATTTCAATACAAAAAACACAACAAAACACTGATATAATGGGATATTTGACGACCAGACTCTACCGGACTCTACCAGGCTCTGTTTAGTGACACCGTCACCTGACATATGTCAGGATGCCAGTTAAACTCTCTAATATCGAGCAATATACAGCCGGAGTTGGGCTGTAGACGTGGCCAAAATGCCAACTTCATCTGACCATTGTAGCCAGCTGCGATAAATCCGGGTGGAATCCGGCTAGTGCGACTCGGAGCCAGAGTGAGGCGCTTTCACCTGGCATGCATCAATCCACCGTCCAATCCATCTATCTCGAACAATAGGCACGCCAAAACGAGGGTGGGAGCCACTCTGTCGTCCCAACTCCGGCTGGGTTTTGCAGCCGGCTGCAATAAATCCGGGTGGAATCCGGATAGCGTGTCTGGGAGCCAGAGTGTGTCACTTTCACCTGACATATATGTCAGGATGCCAGTTTAACTCTCTAACATTGATGCATGCCAGGTGAAAGCGCCTCACTCTGGCTCCGAGTTGCACTAGCCGTATTGCACCCGGATTTATCGCAGCTGGCTGCAATGTTCAGATGAAGTTGGCATTTTGGCCAAGTCTACAGTCCAACTCCGGATGTATGTTGCTCGATATTAGAGAGTTTAACTGGCATCTTGACATATGTTAGGTGAAAGTGACACGCTCTGGCTCCAAGACACGCTAGCCGGATTCCACCCGGATTTATCGCAGCCAGCTGCAAACCCAGTCAGAGTTGGGCCGACAGAGTGGCTCCCACCTTCGTTTTGGCGTGCCTATTGTTCGAGATAGATGGATTGGACGATGGATTGATGCATGCCAGGTGAAAGCGCCTCAAGCTGACTTCCTGTTGCATGACATCCTGTTTCGCCAAGTTCCATCAGCCGGCTGCCATGCACAGCCGAAGTTGGGATTTCCCGACAAATTCCTGACTTTGCACCCGTCCTGTTCGAATAAGAGAGCTTAACTGGCATTGTGACATGTGTCAGGTGAAAGTGCCTCACTCTGACTCCGAGTTGGCATATTGGCAGCCCAACTCCAGCTAACTCCGGCTGGTTAATACAGCTTATGTAACCGGAATTATTTCTTTTGCGGCTGGTCTATACAGCCGACGTAGCTGGAGGTCCAAATGTTCCAGTTTGTTAATACAGCCGGTGAAGACGGAGTTCCAGCTGTTCCGGCTGGTTTATACAGCCGACGTAGCCGGAGTTTCGCCTGTTCCAACTTGTTAATACAGTCAGAGTTGCCGAAGTTTCGGCTGTTCCGGATAGTTAATACAGCCTGATTCCGCCTTTTCCGGCTGATTAATACAGTCGAAGTTGCTGGAGTTCCGGCTGTTCCGCCTGGTTAATACTGCCGACGTCGCTGGAGTTCCGACTGTTCCTTCTGGTTAATACAGTCGGTGTAGACGGAGTTCCAGCTCTTCCGGATGATTTATACAGCCGGAGTAGGCGGAGTTCCGACTGTTCTGGCTGGTTAATACAGTCGGAGTTGCAGGAGTTCCGGCTGTTCCGGATGGTTAATACAGCCAGAATTCCGGCTGTTCCGGCTGGTTAATACAGTCGGAGTTGCCAGAGTTCCGTTTGTTTCGGATGGTTAATACAGCCGGAGTTCCGGCTGTTACGGCCGGTTGATATACTCGGAGTATCCGAAAATCCGGCTGTTCAAGCTGTTCCGGCTACTCAGGCTAACTTCACGCACAAAATCAAAGTACTGAAAGTGAAATTCCGAAATGTTAATGGAGATGGGGAACAAATGAAGAACATTGAAGTTACGTACTGATGAACTAATTCTGTCGTGGTTCGTGGTTCTGAGGCATTTAATTGACTCCTAAAATCAATCAGAATAGTTCCGTTTCTACGCACATTCACTATACATGGAAAGTATAGCCAAACAACCCTATGTTATCTACGGTTATATGCTGTAGTAAGTACATGTAATGTGAAAATCGCTCGACAGCTGACGCCTGACTAGATAATTTGTACCTCAGCACTCGAACATATTTAGATGCGGTACCTTCGTGAAACAATGACGACGTTAACATTTACAACACAATTGACATATTGCATAACAATAAATGAGACTATGACTTGTATTAGTATTTGAGCTAAATGACAAGATTGTGAACGCAGTTTAAAATGCTTTACGTTATGTATTGTGTTGTACGCAGCCTTCAAAAACGTTTAAGTTATGTCCCAGTATTTCCTTGGTATGTTACCAAATGTACTTGTCCATTTACACAAACTACGAACAGGGCATTTTGTTTGCTATTTTAGTATGTTCGTCATTCGTTATTTATGCTTTTACCCTCCATCCCGTCTCTTCTTATCACACACAAGATCCGATATAGAAAATAAACAGGAGCAAACAGTATATGAATATGATTTAAATTATTTCATATACAGCCAAGTATGAAATTGAAAAAAATGAAACAATGCTACTGTTTTGTGTGATTGTTAAAAGAAATAGTATTTTTTTATTATGGTGTGTTTTAAAGCAAAATGGCTACAAGTTGGAATAAATCTAGAAAGAAATTAACATAATTCGAAAGTGTCCAACGTATTATTAGTTATATTATATAACAAAGAATTATTAAAAACGAAACTATGAAAAGGTCTCAGATACACCACTGACTTCAGTATACTTACACATGACTGAACCGTATCTACATATGTTAGAGTGCAGTGATTCGAAAAACCCATTCATGCATTCAATGTTCCTTTGATATGACACTAAATTGATGAGGCATATTTTGTTTTTGTTTCTAGAAAGGGTTATACATCCGTACAAGGTCGAGACTAAAGTGCCGTGTTATTTGTACAACAGAACACAACTTTGGTTCCAGCCGTCTCCTGTAGGACATTTTGCAAACGGCCAGTGGCAAACAGAACACTGTGAGATGACAACAGAACGTAACTTATCCCGGTGTCTACGTAATAAACATATTTTCTTTTATGGAGATTCTACGAGTAGACAATGGTTCGCGAATCTAAAGGGGCGATATCAATGTCAATTAACGACAGAAGCTTGGACTAAAGGAAAATGGAAGAAAGACTCAGTTGCCTTCTGTCCACAGTTTAATCTAACTCTTTCATGGATCGTACATTCCCTCCCAGGAATCGTAAGCAGAAAACAAAGAACGGAAGTTAACTCTTTTGCAGAAACCATGATTAAGTTCGCCAATGATAAAAACGCCATAGTTGTTCTTCACATGATGGTTCATCTGTCACAATATCATCATGGCGTATTTAGAAATCGTATGGCCAACATAAGGAAGATCGTAGACACAATTCTAAAAGTAAATAAAGACGCTAAAATATTAATAAAAGGAGGTCATACTTTTCGAAACTATGGTCAGCCAAATGACTATTACGGATACATATTCAGAACAATACAAATTGAAGAATTCAAGCAACTTTATGATAAAGTGGTTTATTTAGATAATAAAGACATGACTATTGCCGAAGAGGTGTCAGATATGCACGCACCTGATAATATTATTACCCAAATGATCAATCAAATGTTGGCATACGTCTGTGAGTAACTATTTAATGTTTCTGATATTTGTTTGGTTTGAAAACATTAGATGTAATTTCTGGAAAATAAGAAAAGTAATTATTTTACCAGATTGAAAACATTGTGAAGCAAGGCAAAACCGCTCAAATTCGCCAATTTCACCTTCATCAGAAATGATTTAAAACGTAGTATGTAGTAGAAGCGTCAAAGGTTCTTTGTTTCACGGAAGTCATTAAATGGAATACATGCATAGAGCACGAAGTTCTGTGTGATATATTGTGATCACTAACCGTGCGGCGTTCGTCGACGTCGTATAACGGTCCACATTTTCCTACAAACTTGTTCTCCCCCTAAACCAATGGTCACATTTAAACAATCACAGGAAAGTTCCTACAAACTTGTTCTCCCCCTAAACCAATGGACACATTTAAACAATCACAGGAAAGTTCTTAGGTGGCACCAGCTTGCTTTCCTTATATATGTATATAAAAAACATGTTGTCCAATCTTGCTGGTCCAATTTGAAAAAGAAAATGCTCATTGGGATTACTTAGATAATTCTGTTCCGGTAAAAAGATGGCTGCCAGTGAGTGGGTGGAGGGGTTCCTATATTTATATAGTAACAAGTATTGTCCCGATTTTAGAATAGTTAGTCACCAATTATATAGTAAGAACATTGAACAGTTCTTAAGTTTTATTAACGCATTTGATCTTGGTCTTCTTTTTTATATATGTAATATATCCCCATTTATCCGTATGGTCTATATGTTTAAGTTCTCAATTGTTTTGACTAGCAAATTTCATATTCATTGATATTGCCTTCCCGTTTCATTTTTCTATACTATTTGTGGTTTTCATCCTCTTAAATTGTGTCCACTGAAATTGACACAAAAACAGACAAATCCGACACAACTTGCATTCGATATACAAGTCAAATTACAGTTACCACCAGTGCTTTAAATGAACTAATTCAAATGACAAAGGAATAACATATAATATTGTCTATCTCAAAGTATGAATATATAACGTTTGGATAATACGAGTAGAGTTATAGCATCGGTAAACTGTACACGCTACACTTGAGGAAGAGCAACTGCTCGCTTTGTCTTCATTTTCAGCATTTTTTATGTGATATGAATCAGATGGAAATACTTTTTCATAGCAGAAATGCTATGAAAATAATTGCCTTTACGTCTTATGCTATAACCGGCGACTTTTAAGGCCTAAGCAGCAAATAGACATGTGGACAAGGAGAGTTTATTCAATGTGAGCGAATTCAACTTTCCGATGAATTTCTGTAACTCTATTTCTAACATTGACTTACACTAGGTTAGTTCTATAGTATGTAGATAAACGTTGGGTATTTGTTTAATATAAGTTCGATGCTTATTGCATTTGAGCCGTCCCGCGAGAAAACCAGCATAATGGACTCTGCGTAAAGTATCGACCCGGATCAGCCTGCGCAGTCCGCGCAGACTTACCCGGGCCGACTCATTCCGTCACAGGGGGATAGAGGTATAGTGTAATGATTCCTGAAACAGAAAATCCACAGGAGGCGAAACGTGTACACCCGGGTAAGCCTGCGCAGCATACTTAGGCTGATCCGGGTCGATACTTTACACAGAGTCCACAATGTTGGTTTTCTCGCAGGACGGCTCGTTTAATTCATCATCTATTCATAATACACCTGCAAAAGAGGACTTTTTAGAATGATGTGAATGTGAGTGGGAATTCTCTTGTTATATATAGGTTAAATAAAAGGGGTTTTGCTAAATAAAAATCATGTATTCACTATATCTCTACAATTGTCGTCTTTTAAATCCTATGTGAATCTGAAATAAGTATCACAAAAGGGGAATTTTCTGTATTTTCCTTACTTTGGTAAGTGGATCTTCGACGTTGAATGGGAATGTGTCGACTCTGCAAACTATGCAAACGTTGTAAAGGCTATTGCATTGAGTCATCAGGATGTTTCCCGTAGTCCATCTGAAGTATTGCATTGAGTCATCAGGATGTTTCCCGTAGTCCATCTGAAGTATTGCATTGAGTCATCAGGATGTTTCCCGTAGTCCATCTGAAGTATCGCATTGAGTCATCAGGATGTTTCCCGCAGTCCATCTGAAGTATCGCATTGAGTCATCAGGATATTTCCTGCAGTCCATCTGAAGTATCCCGGAAAGATTTGAGATGATGACCAAATGTTGGATTTCGAATATGTATATTAGTATGTGAAAAGTAAGTATATCGGGGACATTTGTAAACATCATACAGAGCTCTGCTCTCGAATATAGGTAGATACGATATAATTGACCCCCCCCCCCCCCGCCACCCCACACACACATGTAATGGTGAGACATATTTTTTTTTCTCTGACTGTCTGTCTGTTATCGTTTAACCGCTTGAAATATTTTGAAATAACTCTCGACAAATGTTCCCCATACTGAGACGATGTGCAGAGCGCATGTTATAACCACTTGTGTTAAATGTATGTGATCAGTCAATGTTCGTAATGTCATGTGATATTTACAACATTTATTAGGACAGGCATGCGAGTTTAAGTTTAATTTTATTTTAGATGAAAACATTAATTTTAAAATGATGTTTCATATTTCTTATCACGGTCTATTGTTGCGCTGTGATTTCCGTTTTATAAAATGTTAAGTAACTAAACAAAAAGTCCAACAAAGCTTAATTTTCTCAATTTGAACCGATACTGATATTGGAACTCCATGTAAAAACAAATATGAGCCGTTCCGCGAGAAAACCAACATTATGACCTCTGCGTAATGTATCAACCCAGATCATCCTGCGCGGTCCGCGCAGACTGATCCGGGCCGACACATTCCGTATCAGGGGTATAGAGTAATGATTCCTGAAACAGAAAATCCACAGAAGGCGAAAAGTGTATGTCCGGGTTAGCCTGCGCAGCATGCTTCGGCTTATCCGGGCCGATGCTTTACGCATATACCACAGTGTTGGTTTTCTCGCGGGACGGTTCATATGATGTTACAGAAACAATGAAAGTTACTTGATCTCAGTTTATTAATTAAAATGTCTACGGAACTGCCAAAGTTTGAATCAATGTCAAGATACCTTACTTGTAATATTTGTTATATCGTTTTCAAAAAATAGAATATCAATTATGCAATGTTGACACCAGAACATCAACTTCGATTTGAATTACTGACCAATCAACGAACTGGTTTTTAGCCAATGCATATAGATTGTTATCAAATAATGCAAACCACGCCAAACACTGCTTTAAAAAGCCCAGCTCAATAATCAATGCAACCTATGGCAATAGTAACGTATAGTGTTAACTTTCCACTCGAAATGTTAGAAAAGGTAATATTATTAAATGGGCTTGATTAGATAACAATTACATAGAATAAATTGACAAACATAAAATATAATTTTTATGTTTCTTGAAACGCCGTCTAAAGGCATAATCTTAAATGATATCTTATTTCTTATATTTAGCAAACTCATCATCAACATTCATGTTATACATAATTGCTTGCTAAATGCAAAGTGCAACATATGGCATAAATAACGTATTTTATTAACTTTCCAGTCGAAATGTTAGGATTTGTACCTTATCCCATCGTGAGTGGTAAAGAAACATTAACTATACAGGTCTGTTTTACTTGCCAAAAGATTCATCTGAACAACATGAGGACATTCAGTGAAGAATGTGCAGATGCAAGCCTCGTCTAAGTCTTCACTGTACGCAGATGATCAAACATGGCTGGGTGGGACTCAACTATACAAGAGCGAAGAAAATGAAATGAAAAAACGAAATATTGCAAAATCAACAATAAATTGAATTATAAAATTAGATAATAAATAGTTCAAAGAGTTAACAATATGTACCTCTCTTGTCGGTCAATTTGATAGGCAAATATTATAAGCATTTATAGAATGTGTCTTTAAGGATATCGGGACATTCTGAAACTAAAATGAACTTGAGTTTGACAACAATAATTCGTTGATTTCTACTTTTTATCTGATTATATCAGCCCCATCATTAAACTATTTGTGTACATGTTGTTTTTAAATGATATTTCATTGTATCTTCCCTTTGAAAACTATATCATGAAGTGGCTGCAAGGGAAGGTAAGTATTGGTGTTCTTGTAATACTATGTATTAATTTGCTGACAGTAAAATGTCATATCTGAATGCATTTTTTACCATATTTTAACTTGTCGGAAAATTAATCCATCAATCCTCGTTATTGATATTTATAGATATGATATAAAGAGAAAAGTCGTTAAAACACTTTACAAAGAGATTCCATTTCAGCATGCTCTCGATTTTTGGTTTAATCTATATCACTGATAAAAGCAATCAAACACATTATATATTTACAAAGAAAACCCCGGATATGATCATATGTAACAAATTATACACATTTGCCCATCTTTAATTAAACATTTTTTACAACAAATCATAGCGTCCGCAGATTTGCTCTATATTCTATAGCGTCCGCATTTTCCCTCTATATTGCATTTGTTCGCATTTTTCCTCTATAATGTATTTGTCCGCAGGTCGCGTCCGCACTTTAGACCCTCCCCACATACCGTTGTATTTATAAATAGAATTCGACGATCACGATTTCTCTGCAAATGTGTTACTCTCATTTTAAATGCATTTTATGACGCACATATTTGTTTTTTTAATTTTTTATACTATATTTATATGGCCGACAAGACACAAAGAAAATAATCGTATCTACCTATATTCGAGAGCAGTGGTATGTATGATGTTTTCAAATGCCCCCGATATACTTACTTTTTTCACATACCAATATCCATATTCGAAATCCAACATATGGTCAGCATCTCAAATTCTTACGGGATACTTCAGATGGACTACGGGAAAGATCCTGTTGACTCAATGCAATAGCCTTTACAACGTTTTCATAGTTTGCAGATTCAAAAAATTCCATTCAACGTCGAAGATCCACTTACCGAAAGTGAGGGGAAAATGCAGAAAATTACCATTTTGTGATACTTATTTCAGATTCACATAGATTTTAAAAGACGACAATTGTAGAGATATAGTGAATACATGATTTTTATTTAGCAAAACCCCTTTTATTTAACCTATATATAACAAGAGAATTCCCACTCACATTCACATCATTATAAAAAGTCCTCTTTTGCAGGTGTATTATGAATAGATGATGAATTAAACGAGCCGTCCTGCGAGAAAACCAACATTGTATCGACCCGGATCAGCCTAAGCATGCAGCGCAGGCTTACCCGGGTATACACTTTTCGCCACCTGTGAATTTTCTGTTTTACTCTATACCTCTATCCCCCTGAGACGGAATGTGTCGGCCCTGGTCAGTCTGCGCGGACTGCGCAGGCTTATCCGGGTCGATACATTACGCAGAGTCTATTATGCTGGTTTTCTCGCGGGACGGCTCAAATGCAATAAGCATCGAACTTATATAAAAACGAAAACCCAACGTTTATCTACATACTTTAGAACTAACCTAGTGTAAGTCAATGTTAGAAATGGAGTTACAGAAATTTATCGAAAAGTTGAATTCGCTCACATTGAATAAACTCTCCTTGTCCACATGTCTATTTGCTGCTTAGGCCTTAAAAGTCGCCGGTTATAGCGTAAGAAGTAAGGGCAATTATTTTCACAGCGTTAACATACATATTATTTAAGTAAGCATCTCCTTTCTGCGATGAAAAAGTATTTCCATCTGATTCATATAACATAAACATTGCTGAAAATGAAGACAAATAGAGCAGTTGCTCTTCCTCAAGTGTGGCGTGTACAGTTTACCGATGCTATAACTCTACTCGTATTGTCCAAACAGTATATATTCATACTTTGAGATGAATTTAAACTTAGACAACAAGATTTGAATCATCAATATTATATGTTATTCCTTTGTCATTGAAATTAGTTCATTTAAAGCATTGGTGGTAATTGTAATCTGACGTGTATATCGAATGCAAGTTTTGTCGGATTTGTCTCAATTTCAAAGTACACAATTTAAAAAGGATGAAAACCACAAATAGTATAGAAAAATGAAACGGGAAGGCCATATCAATGAATATAAAAATTGCTAGTCAAAACAATTGAGAGCTTAAACATATAGACCATACGGATAAATGGGGATATATTACATATATAAAAAAGAAGACCAAGATCAAATGCGTTAATACAACTTAAGAACTGTTCAATGTTCTTACTATATAATTGGTGACTAACTATTCTAAAATCGGGACAATACTTGTTACTATATAAATATAGGAACCCCTCCACCCACTCACTGGCAGCCATTTTTTTACCGGAACAGAATTATCTAAGTAATCCCAATGAGCATTTTCTTTTTCAAATTGGACCAGCAAGATTGGACAACATGTTTTTTATATACATATATAAGGAAAGCAAGCTGGTGCCACCTAAGAACTTTCCTGTGATTGTTTAAATGTGTCCATTGGTTTAGGGGGAGAACAAGTTTGTAGGAACTTTCCTGTGATTGTTTAAATGTGACCATTGGTTTAGGGGGAGAACAAGTTTGTAGGAAAATGTGGACCGTTATACGACGTCGACGAACGCCGCACGGTTAGTGATCACAATATATCACACAGAACTTCGTGCTCTATGCATGTATTCCATTTAATGACTTCCGTGAAACAAAGAACCTTTGACGCTTCTACTACATACTACGTTTTAAATCATTTCTGATGAAGGTGAAATTGCCGAATTTGAGCGGTTAAATGGGGTTATATTACATATATAAACAAGAGGACCAAGATCAAATGCTTTAATAAAACTTAAGGACTTTTCAATGTTCTTACTATATACATACAAGGACAACGAATCCCGCCTCTCAAGAGAGTCAAGGAATATTGGTGACTAACTATTTTTAAATCGGGAAAATACTTGTTACTATATAAATATAGGATCCCCTCCACCCACTCACTGGCAGCCATGTTTTTAACGGATCATAATTATCTAAGTAATCCCAATGAGTATTTTCTTTTTCAAATTGGGTCAGCAAGATTAGACAAAATGCTTTTCTTATACATATATAAGGAAAGCAAGCTGGTGCCACCTAAGAACTTTCCTGTGATTGTTTTAATGTGTCCATTGGTTTAGGGGCAGAAAAAGATTTTAGGAAAATGTGGACCGACATACGGCGTCGACGAACGCCGGACGGTTAGTGATCACACTATATCACACATAACGTTGTGCTCTGTGGAGCTAACAAGAGGACATGCATTTTGGAATGAAATGAAAACATGAACAAAATAAGAAACATGTGATCTGATCCTTCGACTATTTGCAGACTACCCTGCATTCAATAGACATTGAATCAGAAATATCTTGCGCGAAAACTTATTCTATTTAAGCGTCTGTTCTTTTCTCTGAAACCGACCGCGTTCTAACAAAATTAGTCTTCGTGCTAAAAAGTACAGTTACATTTTCTATTGAACGCAGACCCCATACAATATATATTCAAGGCTGTTTGCTTTCAGTTCGTGGACAACTTTAACTCTGTTTGGTTATATAAAACATTATGAGAAAACAGATATTTCTATTTTGTGGGCAATTATTTTCCGGTTGCCTTCTTTTTTTCAAAGGTCGTCTCTTACTGACAGAAACAAAACCGTCTATATGAGGAAATGATTACTCAGCATGAATGACAGAGATTTACATATGCATGTATGCCATTTAACATACTACGCTTTAAATCATTTCTGATAAAGGTGAAATTTCCCAATTTGAGCAATTTTGCCTTGCTTCACAATGTTTTCAATCTGGTAAAATAATTACCTTTCTCATTTTCCAGAAATAACATCTAATGTTTTCAAACCAAACAAATATCAGAAACATTCAATAGTTACTAACAGACGTATGCCAACATTTGATTGACCATTTGGGTAATAATATTATCAGGTGCGTGCAAATCTGACACCTCCTGGGCAATAGTAATGTCTTTATTATCCAAATAAACCACTTTATCATAAAGTTGCTTGAATTCTTCAATTTGTATTGTTCTGAATATGTATCCGTAATAGTCATTTGGCGGACCATAGTTTCGAAAAGTATGACCACCTTTTATTAATATTTTAGCGTCTTTATTTACTTTTAGAATTGTGTCTACGCTCTTCCTTATGTTGGCCATACGATTTCTAAATACGCCATGATGATATTGTGACAGATGAACCAACATGTGAATAACAATTATGGCGTTTTTATCATTGGCGAACTTAATCATGGTTTCTGCAAAAGAGTTAACTTTCGTTCTTAGTTCACTGCTCATGATTGATGGGAGGGAATGTCTTTCTTCCATTTTACTTTATTCCAGGCTTCTGTCGTTAATTTACATTGATATCGCCCCATTAGATTCGCGAACCATTGTCTAATCGTAGAATCTCCATAAAGGAAAATATGTTTATTACGTAGACACCGGGATAAGTTACGTTTTGTTGTCATCTCACAGTGTTCTGTTTGCCACTGGCCGTTTGCAAAATGTCCTACAGGAGACGGCTGGAACCAAAGTTTTGTTCTGTTATACAAATAACACGGCACTTTAGTCTCGACCTTGTACGGATGTATAACCCTTTCTAGAAACAAACACAAAATATGCCGCATCAATTTAGTGTCATATCAAAGGAACAGTGAATTTCGAGTTACTGCACTCTAACATATATAGATACGGTTCAGTCATGTGTAAGTATACTGAAGTTAGTGGTATATCTGAGACCTTTTCATAATTTCGTTTTTAATAATTCTTTGTTATATAATACGTTGGACACTTTCGAATTATGCTAATTTGTTTTCAGATTTATTCCAACTTGAAGTCATTTTGCTTTAAAACACACCATGATAAACAAAAATAACTTTTAACAATCACACAAAACAGAAGCATTGGTTTCTTTTTTTCAATTTCATACTTGGCTGTACATAAAAGAATTTAAATCATATTCATATACTGTTTGCTCCTTTTATTTTCTATATCGGATCTTGTGTGTGATAAGAAGAGACGGGATGGAGGGTAAAAGCATAAAGAAGGAAAGACGAACATACAAAGAAAAGCAAACAAAATGTCCTTTTCGTAGTTTGTGTAAATGGACAAGTACATAGGTAACCTACCAAGGAAATACTGGGATATAGATAGATATTTTATTGACTTAAACTATACATAGTTTTTCATCATACAATAAAAGTATTAATAAATAAATTACATGCACATGACACATTCGCGCAATCGCTCGCTCGCTCGCGCGCGCGCGCGCGCACACACACACACACACACACACACACACACACACACACACACACACACACACACACACACACACACACACACACACACACACACACACACACACACACACACACACACACACACACACACACACACACACACACACACACACTCACATATAAACATGATTTCTCGGGTTATAATATAAATATTAATTTGATAAAAGAGGATAGCAACCAAATATCTCTTTCTCTGTTTATCTGATTAGAATGGTTTGCTAACATAAGCAAGCGCTTGTATGTGCAAGCTGTTACCATTATAAAAGGATGTATTGGTAGCCTTGCACACACACGCACTAGCTGAAATGTCATTTTGTTTATAATTGCATGGTAGTAGATATTTGGACTTTCATTGAAAGGAGCTACAATGCTTTAGTACCATTACATATAAATATTTAGAATTCAAATAATGTCAACATAATACAGTGTAATCTCATCAGTGATTTGCGTGACTATTTGTACTTAATCTCATGGTTGGCACAACAATTGGAGTACAAATATCCACCCAAATGTATCGCATATTGCATCCTTGGTATGTGGCATTTATGCTCCAGCCAGCAGGGATTTTTCTATAATCGTTGAACAATTTCGTTTTCTATAATATTAAAAAATAATTTTCTCAGTGAGAAGGCTTCCTTCTGAATCGGTTTTTGAAGGCTGCGTTCAACACAATGCATAACGTAAAGCATTTTAATTCCGAGTCATTAAAAACTGCGTTCACAATCTTGTCATTTAGCTTAAATACTAAGGTTTAATTTTAGTCGCCTGCTAAATAAAACTAAGCTTTACTACATCAATGATGTTCACTGTATAACATGTCATAGTCTCATTTATTGTTATGCAATATGTCAATTATGTTGGAAATGTTAACGCCGTCATTGTTTCACGGAGCTACCGCATCTAAATATGTTCGAGTGCTGTGGTACAAATTATGTAGTCAGGCGTCAGCTGTCAAGTGATTTTCACAATACATGTACTTAATAGAGCATATAACCGTAGATAACAGAGGGTTGTTTGGCTATACTTTCCATGTATAGTGAATGTGCGTAGAAACGGAACTATTCTGAATGATTTTAGGAGCCAATTAAATGCCTCAGAACAACGAACCACGAACCACGACAGAACTAGTTCATCAGTGCGTAACTTCAATGTTCTTCATTTGTCCTCCATCTCCGCTAACATTTTGGAATTCACTTTCAGTACTTTGATTTGATATTTTGCTGTACTTTATATTCGTTTAAGAATCGATATGTTTACTTGTAAATGTAAGTTGTGATATCCAAAACAAAAAAGATTCGTGTTCAGATAGATAACACCAAACAATGTCCAATTAAATCAAAACAATACATTTTCGAGATTAAAAACTTACCGTGTGTTTAAAAACGTTTTTGACTTATTGATATTTTAGTAGCAGTGGACTAAGAGTCTTCTTTTTAAAAAAAAAGACAGGTGCCTAGGGATATTGTAACTTGGAGTACTGGTGTGATATAGTGTAAGGAAACACAGGGTAGAGTAAACTGGCGGTCGTGATATAACTGATAGATGGTTGAAATCAATGTTAAACCAAACTACATTTATCTTATTTGTTTTCAAACAAGGTGATTTCCATGCTCCACGAAAGGTAGGTCACAAGTTTGTCGGTACTTCCGACTCTCCGGTCGTCATGTCATATACCTTTGTCCGATGATCAAGCCAAAGCGTGAAAATATATCCAACTCTAACCATGCATTGTGATGATTAATTGACTGCGTACATATGAATACCAACATTGTGGCCTCTGCGTAAAGTATGAACCCGGATCAGCCTAAGCATGCTGCGCAGTTTACTATCATCAATTGTGTTTTCTGAGTATAGAGCAAGGATTTGCTTATTGCTTTTAATTTGCCTTTACATAAAGAATGAACAAAATCCATATTTGCTCGCCTAACAGCTTTATAGCCGAGTTCAGTGTTAAACACGAATATTTTCTAAATGGCTGTAAAGCAGAGCGTAACAATAAACATGATCAATCAACAATATTTGCTCTCAAAATGGCTGTATAGCCTTGTGCGACGGTTCACTACCATTTATCAATATTTGTTCTTCAAAAAGATGTATAGTCGAGACAGTATACACGAACACTCAAACATTTTGTTCATCAACTGGCCATATAGCCGTGTGAGACAGTAAACAGAAACACTCATCAATGTTTGTTCGTCAAATTAATGTATAGCCGAGTGAGACAGTAAACAGAAATACTCATCAATGTTTGTTCGTCAAATTGCTGTATAGCCGAGTGAGACGGTAAACAGAAACACTCGTCAATGTTTGTTCGTCAAATTGCTTTATACATGTAGCTGAGTGCAGCGGTAAACAGAAACACTCATCAATGTTTGTTCGTTGAATTGCTGTATAGCCGAGTGAGATGGTAAACAATGTTTGCTCTCTAAATAGCTGTTAAGAGCGCTGGTAAACACGAACGCATACCAATATGTGTTCGTCAAATGGCTGTTTAGAGTGTATAGTGTAATGGTAAACACGAACACTCTGTGTACTCGCCTAATGGCTGTTTAGCCGAGTGTAATGGTAAACACGAACACTCTGTGTACTCGCCTAATGGCTGTATAGCCAAGAGCGACGGTAAACACGAATGCTTGTCACGGTGTATTCGTCAATTGGCTGTGTAGCCGAGTCCAAGTGTAAACACGAATACTCTCCATTATTAGCTGGCCAAATGACTGTATAGCCGAATGTGACGTAAACACACTCTGGAAAATAAAATATCGCCAAAATACCGTGTCAATCTATTTTCGAATGAAGTGGTCCGAAATAAATATCGACGCGTTTGCGGTCAATTAATTGCACAATATTTCGCGATATGGGTAGCCTACTGCTGAAATCTATTTATAGAAATTAGTATTATAATACCTTTAACGCTTATCCGTAAGGCGGGTGTAAGGTGTTCACCATTCCTGCAAGAATAACAAAGATAATAACAACAATGATAAATATAATATTAACAATGATGATAAATAATCGACACTCAGATGTAAATTAGACCAAACAGATAATTTACCACAGGTGTCTATAGCACCGATGCCGTGATATTGCAGTTGGTAAGAGCACACAGTTAACACCCCACACATTATATTCTTAATTAAGAGAGGTATTTACATTTTTCTTTTATGAATCTCAGTTGTATCTAACTTACATTTGATATATTATTTTGTATTAGAAAAACCTTATTGAGTAAATATTAACGTTGTCCTCTTCTGTTTTTAGCTCTACTGGCCAAAGGCCAGAAGAGCTTATGCCGTGGTGTGGTGTCCGTCGTCCGTGCGTCCGTGTGTCCGTCCGTATACAATTGCTTGTGAACGCGATACAGTCTTCAGTTTTGATTGAATCTAACTCAAACTTATACAGTAGTTAGATATCCATGAGAGCTCGGTTTCTGTCGCAAACCAGCCAGATCCGCCCATGTAAGACTGGATTATGGCCCTTGAAATTGTCAAAATTGCTATAATAGAGCTTGTGAACACAATAGAGGCTCTATTTACTATCTGATCTTCACCAAACTTA
This sequence comes from Serripes groenlandicus, assembly GCA_031761405.1. Taxonomy (NCBI): domain Eukaryota; kingdom Metazoa; phylum Mollusca; class Bivalvia; order Cardiida; family Cardiidae; genus Serripes; species Serripes groenlandicus. The sequence goes on from JASEVX010000009.1 coordinate 72,666,778, forward strand.
CACAGTAGTTAGGTATCCATGAGAGCTTGGTTCCTTTTGCAAACCAGCCAGATCCGCCCATGTAAGACTGGATTATGGCCCTTGAAATTGTCCAAATTGCTATAACACAGCTTGTGAACACAAAAGAGCCTCCATTTACTATTCGATCTTCACCATACATACATACTCTGGATTGAAAATGACCAAAGAACCATACCAGTAGAGCATAGGCCCTCATGGGCCTCTTGTTTAATCAAGTCTACATGAAATACATTTTAACTGAATGACATATTTCATTACATTGTTTTAGTTGTATGCAGAAACTTAAAAAACATAAAATATTTAACAAAATTGTTCTGAAATAAAACACATATATTATTAAGAAAGACACCTATTAAAGAAAGCTAATTCAGGAAAAAATGACATGCCTTATGTGGTATTCAAAGCCATTATCTTCTCGAGCAGTGCTCTGCGTACATGAATTTATTACTATATCTGTGGACAAATCGTTTGAAATTGGATATTGTATGTTATCTTTGTCCCAAAAATCTAAATTAAGAACAAAACGACAGGAATATTTATGAATGCATAGTTTGATCTCTTTACTAATTAATAACAATGATGATAACAACATACAGATGATAATAATATCAATGATAATGGCTTTAGATGATGATGATAGTGATTGTGGTATGGTTGTGTTGGTTGTGAAGGTAGTTGCGGTGGTGATGTTAATGATGAAAACCATGACGATGATAATGCTGATGATAATGACAACGTCTTCGACGACAGTGTTTTCATAGCATCAGTGTGTTTCCATCGATAACTGAACAAGAAGATGGTCGCATAAATAAAATTACATGACAATATTGGCCGGATTTAGACTCTTTGTGTTATTATGACATCTACACATTTCAAAGTAATCAACACTTTTCCTCATACAACCATGTGCAGTTTTACACCCATGTGAAACAAATCACAAAATTTCATAAACATATGTGAGCACAGAGTGTATTTACCATTAACATTTTAAATGGCGGGTAAAATCACGAAGGATACCAATTCTCGAAAAAATATTCAATGGTAAATATATACTATCTACATGATCGATGAAAATGTATATCCTATACCTGACATTATATTTTGGTAAAAATAGGCATTTTCTAGACGAGAATAAATATCGTGACGTATGTGATGTGATGTTATATATATATGACGTCATTTCCTTTAACCGGACGACCGATGACACCCCAAGGAAATGATTTCTCATCTTAAAATTATGATTTTTCTCATCCCAGGGTAAATCTATAGATATTCGCTGTATACGTTATAATATGAACATTTCCGGCTGTAAATTTTGCACTGCACCATCTCTTGAGATTCACGGTAGAATTGAACAGAACACGAAAGTGAACCATTTCGTTCAAGTAACTAGTTCAAAATTACTGGATCATTTCCTTTAATAAGAATTGAACGAAAAAGTTTTGTCAATTTACCCGTTTTCTTATGCCGTATGGCCAACATGTTTTTCAACCAATCAATATTCCTTGGACAATGTTTGTAAAGAGTTACTCAGGCAACTTTTCTACAAATTTATCTAGGAATCGGACAAGCGGACTCAGAGTTTAAGAGCAAATTTAATTCAGAGGTAAATGGTGCATCATGTCTTTCAAACAATTAATATGGCTTTGATTTTTTTGTATTCGTTCAATGAATGGAGATTTATTCGCATCTCTGTCTGGTAATGAGACAAGCACTTGCTTAAGAATGGAATTTTAAAAGGTTGTCATTAAGCCCCTTTCCTGATACCGCCCGACTGCCACGTATTTCAAGCAATCAATACGGCTAGAAGAGGATCACTAAAGGATATTTCTTCCAAAATGTCTTGGAATCCGACAAGCCGATTCAGAGGAGAAGAATTTTAAAGGCTGTACATTTCCCCCCCTTTCTCATGTCTCAGGAACTTCATATAATTCAAATCTTTGAACACGTTTGATAGGGTACCAATACAGATTCATGTGAGGTTTTGGTTGCAATTGGTTAAGTTGATTAGGAGGAGATTTTGTTTAAAGCTTATTGTTAACGACGGCGAACACAGATTGATCAGAACAGATCACATTGAGCCTTCGGCTCAGGTGATCTAAAACAGGAATTGTATTGTTTTATCTTAAGCAGTTTATATGAGCTGTTCCAGGAGAAAACCAACATTGTGGACTCTGTTTTAGGAATCATTACTCTATACCTCTATCTCCCTGAGATGGAATGCATCGGCCCGGATCGGCTTGCGCGGACTGCGCAGGCTGATATGTGGCGATACATTACGCAGAGTTCATAATGTTAGTTTTCTCGTGGAACGGCTTATATTATAAAGAGCAGTTCAGACAGAACCAACAATACTCTAAACTGTTTTGCTACTTTTTACAACAGACATTCGTATATAACACCAACTAATAAAGAATGGAATACTCCCAAGGGGTTACATATTTACACTTTTGTAGGGTATTTGGCAAAAACAATCTTAAAAATGAAATATATTTATTGAATAGAGTTAAACACATTATGGCAAAATATGTTACGGATCACTATGAGCATTTCCTTTAGCCATAAAGTTTTCATGAGTTGTCTGCTGCTGAGATTGGTAGATCGGGATTAAACTTCATTAAAGTATGACTAATTGAGATTAGTCAAGAATGCACAAACTATGGTAATTTACCATTAGTGATTTTTTTTGTGTAAATGAAATGTTTTAATACACAATTTGAGTTCTTACAGTTTAGACTGGTAAACTACCTGGTCTAATCCGAGTTCTAGGTTCAAATCTCAGCGGGGAAAAATTAATAGTGTAGCTATACATAACTTTCAACTAATTTACTGTGGTTTGTATTCAGTATTAAAAAGAAATTATTTCCGAACTGAGAAAAAGTATACCTACCTTTTGAATAACGTGTTTTCAGCAGATGTTATAGGTAACTTTCCTTTTAGCGGAGGTACCTGCGTACCAACAGAGCTACACGACGATCCAGGTGACGTCGGAGCTTAGCAATACCAGGACATGTTATCATTCATCGATGTCAGATTGCACAATTTCGCTGATTTTAATTTTGTTGTGAAGGGATGGCATCTCTTAATTTCTTTGTTTTCGTAAGTGACATAGGTATCACGCGTTGAAGGTAGCTGAAAAAGAAATTTGAACAACGTGATTTGACGCCATTTTCAACATTATTCAGCTATATCAAGGCATCCAATTCACCATACCTGTGTTACCTTACTTTCACGCACCGGTTATATACACAACATTCTTACCCGGTAACTTACTACCTTCCCACATAAACTATGTATCCACTTGGTGGATGACTTATGACCCTAGTCACAATGCATTCGAATATAATGACTGATCGGTTCGAACAAGCGATCCCTGGAGTGTTAGTATCGGGGCTCGACACGAGATACCACATCCGACAAGGCATATATTTGATAATATGGTAATTCAAATCCATGAATTATATACGACTAGATTATCGTATATGAATGATGGATTTCCTTCACGGGAATATGCCTTCGCTGGTCTTCTTTCAAAAGTGTTCAAATATTTGATTATATGGAGATCTTTTGTCCCTGCGGCATAAGAAAGTGAGGAAAATGCAATCCTCTGAATCGGCATGTCAGATTCCAATAACACGTCTTTTGAAAACAATATTTTTTCTTTTGTAATGGTCGCTGAACATAAGACAAAACGGGGTACAGTTACTATATTACGTTACATTGTGTAATATTTTCCTGTTCCGAAATTGTTCGTATTTTGTAATATTTAAATTTATGGGGTAAAAAAACCTTAAATTTGATTCATTTACATTGTTGTTTCAAATCACGTAGCAAAAAAATCGATCTATGGTGTTTAGCCCAGTCAGGTGAAAGCAAATAATTGGCATTTTTACACCTGTTATTAATGTCTTCTTTTGAACTGTGTTTTCGAAATATGACTTTATTTGAGAAAGTTCAAATCGTTGAATTTAACTTAAACTTAATCTATAATTTAACACTTTCCCACCTGCAGACGCATTTTGACGCAATAGCAGCAGACGACTTTTGAAAACATTGTTGCCAAGTGTGAAATTGCTCACAATGTTTTCAACTTTATTTAACAATTAAGCTATCTTTTATAATGAGTTTTCAGGTTTTTGTCACAATGTTTTCAAAGGCGTCTGCTGCGGCTTTGTTGTATACGGGAAAGGGTTAAACTAATGTTTAAGCATTAATTTGGTTGACGTGTACAGTTATGGTTACAATACACGTGATGCACATATGAAATAGTCAGCAGTTCCCGCTGAAGAAACATAAACTTTTGTTTTAGCAATTAAACAAGTCTTCCAAAAGATTCCGAACCATCCTCATTAATACAATTTCAACATGAAGACCATCTAACATAATGAATGAATGTTGGTGACACATGTCGGACCAAGCCTCTGCAATACTTGCTAAGCAAACAGACATGTGTTTTTGTAATGTATATGTAACATACTAGAAAAACCAGATTGAACAACACTATCACTTTGCGTCCGAGAACACGCCTGTTAGATATTATTTTCAACTTATATAATTAATGCGCTGTTGTAACACAGACAAATAAATAAATCCCCCAAGTAGCTATGACCAAACTAACTGGTAACTTACACGAATCTTTAAATGTGAGGTAAGTTAGTATGAAACCGGTATTCAAATACCTGCGAAGGATAATTTGGAAAACAATGAATGTCTTTCATCTTGTGCTTATCATACATTTGTGTTCATACTGTTTGTTTACCTTAGGTATTTCTAAAGCAGATGTCTTTAGTATTAGCTTTGTATTTCAAATGTCTAGTTAGACACCTATTCATAGCACAGATACACTCGACGCATACCTACACCAGAGTCAACTTTGCAATTTACCAACTAACTGTTCATGACGCTCTGGGAGAATATATGCCACCGCTTTAGATATGTAAATTGTCTTGTGAATCAGAAGTCTCTTTATACAAAGTTTGTAAATCTGATTAGTGTGCTTACATAGAACCTTAATGTAAATAGCCATCGGTCTTGAACAAAACATACAAACTACGTCCATCATAACTGAACATGAAGGGTACGAAGAAAAGCGTCTGAACGCGTCTTTTAAAAGTTCCAAGCTTTTGTGTCGTGATTTAATCTAAACAACTCGAACAAGACAAATAACAAGTAACATCAGGCTTTTAAAGATATGTTTAAATCGCCGTCATGCTTACTACAAGTGACACATATTTCCCAACTCACCAAAGAAGCCGAGGCTTACTATATTATGTTGACATTACCGACAGCATGTTACATATCAAAACATTTAAACCTATGAAAGTCAGATGTACACCTTTCCGTTCAACCTAATATGTATTTTCTGGGGGCAAACATCAATTGACCCTTTCCCACATACAACAAATATGCAGCAAATGACTTTAAAAACATTGAGGGCAAAACTCTGGAATGTCCATATAAATGAAAGTAAGGACTGTTATACAACAGTATTGAAAACAAAAGTGATGCAAAGGTGATATTTTTCATGACGAACAATTTCTCATTTGCCACAATGATTCTCAAAAGTCGCCTGCTTAATATGCGCCAGCAAATGGGAGAGGGCTAAATGCAGTGGAAGTGTAATATAACTAGTATCATGACACATTTTAAAACAATTGATATGTGCGAACTCTAGACATACGTCCAAATGAATTAAGTTTCTCACAATCTTTCTTTTGGTTCTAGAGACGCAAGTTTAAACCGAATTTAAGCCAAATTAAAGCAGTTTATGAACGGAAGCAGTCAACTCGATTGCACCCATTAAACCTGTGTTCTACTTTGTGCACTTAACATCTGTGCCGAAATTTGGTGATTAAATCCACATGGTAACGATTTTATGAAAATTCGGGCTATCAAGCGATTAGAGATTTGTTGTCTGTGAGAACAGTTAAGACTCTAGCGAGTCGTTATATCCGCAGTGCCTCGTCAGAGCCTTCACTGTCCGTCTACATGTTGTATTGTCCTAGATGCCACTTTTGACAAAAACAAACAAACAAACTAGATCCACTTGTGTAGCGCCAAATAACTTTAAATGATGACACACCAAAAAGAAAAAGAGATCCTAAATCGCCAGATGCCGCTCATACGAAGATGAGTGACATAACACTATTGACAAACGATGTGATAACAGTGCCCAAACTTCCATATTCACCTGATCTCTTATGTGGTAAAGTGCCCTAACCGCCTCTCTGGTAAAGGATATATACACCAGTATGGTCGGAGTACCAGCCCATGGACAGCGTAACACCGCTGTGTAGGAACCATTCTGATGATCTATTACATATCCTGCTGCACTGTTTTTCAGGGAATTCTCAAAGATTCGAACCCTTAACTGGTCCCCTCCTCTATATCGCCGTTTGCCACAACCATCGAACAGATCGATGCATATTTCCACTGTATCACCGACTTCATAAGACATTCTGTCGGCTGAAATGACAATATTAATACATGAGCAGTGTTACAGGAACACTAACCATAGGACATTTGCGACCATGGCGTAGATTTAGATCGCCATCGGAATCCCCGCAGTCTGATCTGGGTTTACACTATTCATCGATAAAGAATCATTTAATAAGCCTTTTGAAATAGTTTGCATTTATATCACATACAAGGGATGTCTACATTGGTTTATTCTTCAATTTTCAAAAACAATATAAGTTTGGATTTCAACGACCGTCTCCGATGTGTACTGGGTAAAGCATCCGTAGTAATGACTTCTGAATCGTTGCTAATAATACCAACATTCTAGATAACATGCGTTTTTCATCTTCTCAAATCCTTATTTGACACCCAAACCCTATGTTGTCGGTATTCAGAAGAATCGTCTCAGTGAGACGATTCTTTAAAGTACCCACAACATAGAGTTTGTTTGAGTTATGAGAGAGAAAGTGTGGGGAAAATACAAGTTTACTCCCTTTAGCTAGTCCTCTGAACACTGTTAATTCACCCAGAAACATACTGTTGAAAACGGCTTAAAATACCAATAAAATAAAATAAATCGTGCATGACTGCTTATCAATCTGATGTCTTTAAAATCGTGACACTCAGTTGGAAATATTGTAGGAAAAGGAAATGAGAAATAACGTTAAAAGTCGTCTACATCACTGAAATGATTACATACATATAAATGTCCGGCAAAAGAAGTACATGCATATTATTAATAGCAAATACAACGATCATGGAAAATGGTAACTCATTCCCACCTGAGAATTGTTCTTTCTGATATGGCAATAAATAGTGGTTGATTGTTTGGTGTTTTACGCTGCTTTCAACAATGTTTCAGTTATACTACGGAGTTTACTGTGAAAGTTACCAGTACTACTGGTTCATTTATTCTGACACCAGCAAGTCAGTCAGTCCTTATACAAACGCCAAAACCCTAATCGCACCCGACCGGGAATCGAAACCTCGACCTCCCGCGCCCCAGGCGGACAATCTACCACTACACAACAGAGTTGACATTGACTTTTCAAGATACATATATCACATCACAAGAAAACCCACCGACAGTAGTTTTTGCAGAGCGTAGAGCCAGATCAGTCGGCACCTATGTGTAGTCTGTTCTGGATCTGCACTGATCGCCATCTTGTCTTGGAAACATCCTGAAAACCCCTCTACAACGGTTTTGAACTAATTCAATAATTTAAAATTAAAAAATATTTTCAAATCTGAAGGTCTGTTTTCGTGTGATTGACAACATCCAATGTGATTTATTTCTCACTAGGAAATTATGAATTTTCCCAGCCCTTAATATTTCTATAAATATTTAGTATCTTCAGTATCTGTTATTATATGATATGTTTTCATACCTTGTATATACACTTTTGAATTGTTGATATTTACGCTTCTATTTATATCATGTAATGGAGGGTCTTTAAGTGCTGTCTTTTCATCCAGTATATCCATATATGGTGACCACTGAAGTTTGTTTCCTCCTAACTCTGTCGGCACAACTGATATAATTGCTGTCATTGGAAACCTGAAAAATAGAGTGTATTGATGAGTTATCACAATGATGTCACGAGAACACGATGTTATCAGATCTTAATATCCCTTTCAAGTGAAGGTTCTTGGTCTTATTGCATCTGCGTACAGCGGATCCTCGGATGAGCATGCGCATACACACAGTTTCATCAGAGTTTCCACTGTCCGCACACATGTTATATAGACTGCAATGCATATTCTGACCAGAAACTAGAATTGTAGTCGCCTCTGCAGCAGACAACTTTTGAAAACATTGTGGCAAAGGTGAAATTGCTCGTGATGTGCAATTAGATGTGCAATTTCACCAATTGCCACAATGTTTTCAACTCAATTTAATACTTTTTAATGAAGATTTTTCACATATTTGAATAGACGTTTTCAAAGTCGTCGGCTCCAGATTTGTTGTATGTGTTAAGCGATGCCAAACCGGAGATTCAATAAGACCCGAATTAGTCAGGCACACTGATTAATACGCCATTAGATATACATGTATATCAGAATTTCATATTCATTTTTAAGACTAAAGGTGAAGCTGTTGAAAGCATAACCTTCATCAGAACCATTGCTATGAAATGTTTCATAGATAAATAACAAAACTATGTTGAAAAATAAAGAACAACGATATGTCCATGATAAGACCAACACCAATTTCATTAGTATTCAGATTTTTGAATCAATTAATATTCGTAAATGCTTCATAACCATCAGAAAATAGTGCGAAAACTCCTGACAAGAAATAGATCCACTTTATTTATTTATAAACATCTAATAGAAATTATTGATGTAACCAAATAATATATACAAACCAAATGTTACGTAAATGCCCGATTATTGTTGATGAATCGCAAAACGATAACAAGAGCAGATAACAATCAAATTAGTCAATAATCAGTATGGCTTAAATAGCAGTATATTGTCTCCCCTGAATATCGCATGGCGAACATTTTGCCATATGTAAGGAATTTAACTCCCTTCCTGCTGCCACAGGACACAAGTTGTGTTTAGAATTTATATCTTTGAACATATCTTAAAGAAGACCACCAGAGAGTCACCGTAGGACCATTTCTACTTAATAACCTCGGAATAGGACAAGCGGATTTAGAGACGAAATATTGGGCAGTTTACTCCCTTTCTGATGATGCACATACACGTTCTACGTAGCATATATATATCTTTGACCATAATTAAGAAAAGAACCGCCAAACGAACATTCCTGTGAGGTGTGTTTTAAATTTCTGCAGTATCAGACATGCGAATTTAGAGGGAACTGTTTACAAATATTAGACATATTTCATCCTTTCTGATGTTGCAAAAAGTTTTTTGTAGAACAAATATACTGCGAAATTTCTTCTTTTAACAAAACATTTTCAAAAATCATCTGCTGCAAAGGCATGCATGGTTAATAGCTCACGTTTATTTTTCTGAATATTTCTGAATAGAGAAGAAAACATAGTGACAAAAGGAGACATTGCTCTCTATGCGCAATGTCTCCTTTTGTCAAACTGTTTCCAAAAATTGTCTGGGAAGGGTTACAATTTACAATGGGTAATGTGCAGTGTTAACTATTGGAGAAGTGATAACCATATACTTTATTACAGTTAAATATGATGCTTGAAATTTTAATTGATTATCTAGAATAAGATGGTTTAATTTTTTACTTATTCGAGTTTGGCTTATGTTTGCATTCGTAATTGATTCAAGAACTGATATTTTAACTTTTGAAATTTCTGTTCCAAAACGGGTTGAGTCTCAAAAACGGGTTTTACAAAACGAGTTCTTAATTAATTAATGTATGACGCGTTAAAAACGTTCTGAAATAAGACTGTCCTCATATTTGTACATACGTTCCTTATATCAAGTTGAAATAAACAGTTTAATACAACTTTGAAATGTGTATTTATAACAAAACGTGTTGCTACACTGCGCATCGTCGCAAATGATCCAAAGGTATACTGTTTTACAGACCTTCTAAGACTAACTGGCGAAAAGTGCAGAATCAAATCAGACTGCGCTAAAGCCCTGGCTAAATTGGTTCTATACTGGTAGCAATCGCCTTACGGTTGTTTTTTTCGCGGTGCACTGCTTAATTTTAAATCAAATCCACATGATTAGATGCATTTAAATCACCAATGGCGTAACAAAATAAACATTTGCCCAAAGGTCAGGACCATGTTATTATTATCGAGTAATACATACCTGGCTGTTATGTAGGCACATATGCAGATACATATTCCACACACAACAAGTATCCCTATGTACCATCTTCTTACAGGACACCGATCACATCCTTCTCTGAGAATATATGGTATCAAAGACAACATTAAACGATTACCCAATCCCATTAAAAGGAAAATTAATTCGCTGTACCATTATTGAATCTGACGACACATCATAACAGGTCGTATCGAATTGACACTAAACACTTGAATATTCGTGTGAAGAGTTTTGTGTTTTTGTCCAATGAATTCGTGCCATATAATCGTCGATCGGTTCTATACAATCGGAACACTCGACAATCGCCGCCCATCTATCTCCTCCCCTTTTGTTTTATACCTAGTGATTATGTATGTGACACTTTGATTGGCAAACGCAAACGTCAATCTGAGAGGCCCTGTATGAAGCAGTCTCATCATATCTATATACGAGCGAATGAAGCTCATGTATGGTTTTAATGAGATTCCCGATTATCACATACGATATTGTTAGAGTCACTTGCATTGAAAACGTCTGAGTAAGTGTTATACCAACTAGAGCATTGGAATGTTTATTTTGATAACCGATTGTTAATTTTGCGACAAATTCATCGTTTTAATACTCTTTTTTATCCCCTAACCCAATATAGAGGTTTTTTTTATAGTTTTGCCGAGATGTTTTCAAAAGTCATCTGCTGCAGATTTATTTATTGTACACGGGAAAGGATTAATATAGGCGTCAACGGTTCGTCATATCAGATATAGATATATTATTAAAATCAGCTACTCCACAGTGAAACTAGATTATAATTCACCTGTTTAGTGTTTCAGCGTAAAAAACTTGTTTATAGAAGAATGTTGAAATCATCTATGACTAATTGGCTCAAAGTGCAGAGCCATATTAGACTGCGTATATTCGCTGACTGATCTGGCTCTATACTTCTCGCAAATGCCATCCGTTTGGCTTTTGCAGAGTATCGCTATTTAAATTTATCTATAAACATCAAAGGTTTGTTCCGACACCTCGAACAAACGGACTGCGCAGGCTGATCTGGATCGATACATTACGCAGAGGCCATACTGTTGGTTTTCTCGCGGGACGGCTCATATTATGTTATAAAGTCACAACAACCACTACTTCTTCTACAACTATTTCTACTACTACAAATATAATTACTACTATATCACAACAAGAACTAGAAAGTACTTAAACAACTACTTAGTTACAACAACAACTGTTACTACTACAACTTCTACTACTACTTCTTCTTCTACTACTACTACACTTTTGGTATAAGTGTATCTACAAGAGAAAGTTGATGCAACGCATCAATGTCGCCGGAAATATATACTGCAGTTATGCATAACACTTACATTATAGTAGATGAAAAAAAAGTTATCAACTGAGAGACATATTGGAACATCAGGGGTGGGGTCAAGTGAAAATGTATAATAACTTGCATTTTTTTGTCAACGAAGTGAATGTCCTTCATTGAAATATAATTGAAGCCTTTCATTGTTTAAGATCAATCTCTTTATAGGCAGAGGGTGTGTTTTAAAAGTATATTTTGATGAGCGCCCTTGTGTCAATGATGCATAACAATATACAGATCGCAAGCAAAATGCATGTAGAGAATCTAATAACACATTTAATTCTCTTTCTTTTTCTAATAATAATTTCTCCTCCCATGTCATTTCTGAAAAGCTATTAAAAATAGAAGTCGCGGGCTTCTGCCCGGCAACTAATAAAAAACAAAGGTTTGTTCCGACAGTTCGTACTTTTAACAACCTTTAAGTGTTATGTTATGCATGACCTTAATCTACAATTGCAAATAACATAACAAACAAGATCATTATTAACGTTTGTGCGGTCTATTCTTGTTCTACATTTGAGCCGTCTCGCGAGAAAACCGACATTGTTGACTCTGCGTAAAGTATCGACGCAGATCAGACTAGGCATGCCGCGTAGGGTAACCCGAACAGACACTTTTCGTCTCCTGTGGATTTTTAGGAATCATTAATCTATACCTCTATTCCCCTGAGACGGAATGTGTCGGCTGATCTGGGTCGATACATTACTTAGAGGCCATTATGTTGGTTTTCTCACGGATCAGCGCATTTACTTTTTACTGCTCATTTATCATGATTAAGTAATAATTAATTAAGTTCATAAACATATTAACACTTGTTAAATTCAGGGAGTATGTTTGTGGTGGCAGGAATTTTGAAAGGAACCTACACAACTACTACTACTAATCCTACAACTTTTACTGCTACAACTATAATTACTACTACATCACAACAAAATCAAGAAAGTACTGCAACAACTTCTTAATTATAACAACTACTACAACTACCAAAGTTAAGAAAGCAAGGTGAAGAACGACGGCCTGAGATGTAAAAAGGCAAAGCCTACCTTTCCTTTGTCTTGTTTATTCCTAGCTTTACCATTTTGTCGTGAACACATTCAATTTGGTTTCTGTAGATATCTAGTGTAACAGCTGATACTTTTTGATCTTTTTGAAAATAAAGTACAAATTATTGTATTCGTTCTATGTTGATTTTAAACAAAAGAGTATTTGAATGTTCTTTTAAAGATAGGGAAAGACAGACACAGAGAGAAAAGAGAGAGAGAGAGAGAGAGAGAGAGAGAGAGAGAGAGAGAGAGAGAGAGAGAGAGAGAGAGAGAGAGAGAGAGAGAGAGAGAGAGAGAAATAGAGAGAGAGAAAGAAAGAGAGAGAGAGAGAAAGAGAGAGAGAGAGAGAGAGAGAGAGAGAGAGAGAGAGAGAGAGAGAGAGAGAGAGAGAGAGACAGAGAGAGACAGAGAGAGAGACGGAGACAGAGAGACAGAGAGAGAGAGAAAGAGGGGGGGGGGGGAGAAACGCTTATGTATGTACATATTTTAACATAGACCAGCATACATATACGGATATACATATGCAAACACATACATATACATACACCCCCCCATATATATATATATATATATATATATGTACTTAAAAGTTATTGTTTTGACATAGGACTATTAGCTTGTATGCCTAACGGCGATAACAATATTTTAAGTTCTGTCGTCTAAAATAATACATACGAATAAACATATAAAGAACTGAGATTTATTTTTAAAATCATATCTTTTTCCCAATATGAACAAGTTACAAGTCTTAAATCCCGAACTCAAACCACTCGGAAAATATGACTTACCTAGATGGCATTCCACCAAGACAACCGGTCTTAAACCCCGAACTCAAACCGCTCGGGAAATATGCATTACCTAAATTGCGCTCAACCACCACCGCCGGTCTAAAAATCCCAAACTCAAACTACCCGGGAAATATTCCTTAACACCCAAAGGGCATTCCACCACCACCGCCTGTCTCAAATCCCGGACATTAACCACTTGGGAAACATGCCTTACATAAAAGACACTCCACCAGGACCGCCGGTCTTAAATACCTTACACAAACCACTCGGGAAAGATGCCTTACCTAAATGGCTCTACACCACCACCGCCGGTCTTAAATCCCGAATTCAAACCACTCGTGAAATATGCCTTACCTAAATGGCACTCCACCATGACCGCCTGTCTCAAAATCCCGAACTCAAACCTCTAGGGAAATATGCCTTACCACAAAAAGGGCACTTCATCACCACCGCCGGTCTTAAATCCCGATCTCAAACCACTCGGGACATAGGATTTACCAACTGCGTTCCACCACTGCCCGTCTCAAATTCCGAACTCAAACCACTCGGGACATATGCTTTACATAAAGGGCACTCCATAAGGACCGCCGGTCTTAAATCCCGAACTCGAACCACTCGGGGAAAAATGCCTTACATAAATCGCATTCCACCACGACCGCAGGTCTCAAATCGAGAACACAAACCACTCGGGAAATATGCCGTACATAAATAATGGCACTCAACCACCACCGCCGGTCTCATTTTCCGAACACAAACCACTTGGGAAATATGCCTGACCTAAATGGCATCCCACCACGACCGCCTGTCTTAAATACCGAACTCAAACCACTCGGGAAATATGCCTAAAAAATCCTCCACGACCGCCGTTCCTTCATCCCGAACTCAAACTACTTGGGAAATTTGCCTTACCACCCAAAGGGCAATACATCACGACCGCCGGTCACAAACCAATCGGGAAATATGCCTTACATAAATGGCATTCCACCTCGACCGCAGGTCTTAAATCTCGAACTCAAACCTCTCGGGAAATATGCCTTATCACCCAGAGGGCATGTCACCTCGTCCGCCGGTCTCAAATTCAGAACACAAACCACTCGGGAAATATGCTTAACCAACCAACGGGCATTTCACCACGACTGCCGGTCTTAAATCCCGAACGCAAACCACTCGAGAAACCTGCTTTTCACAAAGGGCACTCCACCACGACCACCGGTATAAAATCCCAAACACAAACCACTCGGGAAACATGTTTACATAAAGGGCATTCTACCACGACCGCTTATCTCAAATATAGAGATATGCCTAACCTATAGGGTACTCCACCACGACCGCCGGTCTTAAATCCCGAACATAAATCACTCGACTATGGCAGACGTACTAAACATAACTAAATAAACGTTTCAAAATCACACAATTATACTGATATGTTGAAAAGATAGGAAATTAGACGCGTAATAAAAGAATAACATAATTAAATGGTGTATTCTCTTTAAGATTCATGTGTGTTTATCAAAAGATAATTTAAACCTGTTGTAACCCTATCACAATTAAATATATGGGATTGCAACAACGTCTCCACACACTTATCAGCGTCGTAGGTGCTCAAATGTTCATCGCTGCATATTTTAAAACAAATATTGACTTGTGGTCACTGACTTAACGTTTGTTTTAATACCAATATACAGAAAAACGAGACATACTGACAATTTAAC
>JASEVX010000009.1:72682128-72796182 GCA_031761405.1 Serripes groenlandicus
TTATAAACGCTTTATTGTGTAGTTGTTGCATTATATGAAATCATCTAGATGATAAGACTGGCTTACAAAGGTTTATAGGACACGATGTCAGTGTGTACATAAGTTATACACGTTCGAGCGCAACCCTCTGTACGTTCTAGAGTCAATTATCAATCAATGCTGAAAGTGTAGTCTAATTTAGTTGGAGATCGAGCATTATCATAAATACCTATATTTGTATCAATTGAACAGTTTGGCAAATAGAGAAATTGTGCTTTAGGAGCATTTTTTGTATTTGTTTTTGCTCTCAATTTGTTCAAAGCAGTTCAACTTTTCTAGGTAGAAAACCCTCAATGTGAAGGAATTAAATTGAACAGACCTATTTAATATCGGACATCATTGAAACAAAAAACAAACTTATGGATACTGTTTTCTCTCCTTGCTATGACAAATTAGTCATTTGTAAAGTGTACAAAATATGCTATCTCAATATGGCCTAGCAACCTGGTGATGAACATGTGATAACCCAAACAATTTAGATTACAACTAACCAAGACAAACATTCTAATGTGCTAAAACGGTAGTCTATCGAGTACAAAGTAGATTTTTCTTAAATTTGGAATGGCCTTATTTTGAACACATCATGACCAATTTTAGAACGTAACTTAAAAATCACCAAGACAACATTCTGGCAAACTTACATTATTCTACTGTCAAAAGATGCAGCTTTTCTCAAATTTACCCGCACCAGAGTGCACTATTTTTGAAAATCGCACGGCCTACACCGAGATACTGCTTGTTACTTTGCAGGATTTTCTATACGATCGCCACTACAGTGCCATCGACGCTTTGAGTAATAAAGGCTTGTAAATGTTATACACGTTGTTGTACTGATTGGTCTGCTAATAGAGCGATTTATCTTGCTGTTCAAATGATAATAAAGGAGTTGAAAGCAGGGATGTTGTTTGTTTGTTTTGTTCTGAATATGTAATGTTTCATGAGAATGATGATATAATTCACAGTAATGTCATCGACACCACCTTTAAAAGTTTAAACAAACGTATATTAAATAGATAATGCTAATAATTCATTCCAAATAATCTGTACATATTTGCATTCCCAAAACAAATGTTCGATAGTTTCAACGTAACTTGAGCAGAAGTCACACAAACTTGATGGTTTGTATTTGGGCAACTCCATGAGAAAAACGGTGATAGTGACAGCATTTTCGATTTTGGGATTTTGACATGTTCATATAGTCCAACCTGTCTAGTTTTGTTTGATATATATGTGTACCTCGTATGACGAATAGTGACGCTGTAATGGACGTCAAAAATAGACGTGTGTTACTAACTGCTGAAATGACGTCGACGTCATTTTCATGATTTATGTTCGACGCTCAAACAATTTAGTCATTTACAGCAAAGTTATTCTTAATTTTATCAAAATGGTTTTAGTACATGTTGGCATCATGTAAATAGTGTACACCACCGCTGCATGGCGGCATGACATTGTATTGAAAAAGAAAAAAAATGCCCTTTACATTTACAGACAGTTAGTTGGCTAGAATGAATTATGGGTTGAATATTGTTAGAACAAACTCATAGTAAAAACTACATGTTTTCACCGTATTAACAGAAGTATCGTTAAAAGTACAATTAACCAACATGTATCACCGGATACAGCATAAATCTTACAACTGGTCAATATCCTTTCATCAAACTGCGTTTTCCTCATGGTTTAAAATATATCTAGAATCATTGTTGCTTCAGGAGATCATTAGATTACAACATAAACAATGATTCCAATATTCTTCTTGTCATCTTATACAAACCATTTTGATATAAGATCCATTTCTCCATGATCTCAATCCATGTCAAAATCTAGATAGCCACTGAATTAGCAGTATCACTGGTTATACTATCACTTTATGGTTTTGCAACTGAGTGATGTATGTAAATCTCCTAGGTCAGCCTCCTGCAAGTGCAACACCCGTTGAGAAATTATTTCATAATAAATTTTTTCTTACACATTTCGTAAGACATGAAGCAATATAGTACTAACATCACTGTTTAACTGGAATCGGTATGTTGTGGACATAATATATTGAGCTGTTTTCTACTGTCTTGGATGTTTTCGACAAGTGTAGATTAAGATTTACCCGCACAAACATCACACATGAACCAGGTGTATAATGTTTGTCCGAAGTATAACAAAGGGTTCTACCTATACTCCTAGATGCGGATTAAATTGTATGGATTTGCACGCTGATCTGTTTCTTTAACGCTCGCAAATGCATGAAAGTCTTTTTTCGTTAAGCAACGCTCAGTTATACATCCATTATTGAATAATAATGACACAAAATAATATGTTTTGTATCCGCAGATTTCAACCGATTCACACGGTTTTATTTCATAGAGTTTTGTTTTTCCATGACTATAAGTTCAATACCTTATTGAGGGCTTTATATTATTAAGTTTACTTTTCGCAGGTGCAAATAAACTGTTTTCATACAGTGTTGTATAGCATCATAGCAGCGTTAAAATATATTGAGTATGTATTTTAATTGAAAGTTGATGGCAATGAATAGGTATACACAATTTCACATAATCAACCCCCCCCCCCCCCCCCCCCCCAAAAAAAAGAACGAAAATGGTAAAAACCATTTCAAGTCAACCTCAGAAACATATTTTCAATTCTTACACATACATGGATCATTGAAAGGGAGAATATTCACAACTCACGAAAAAACTAAATAGTTAAAATAAATATCGATATATACGAATATATCTGTTTACTAATCTTACACGCTTATGTTTGTCGGATGTTTTGAATTAATAATAAATGTTTCCAATACATGGGGCAGATTAACCGGCTTGTAACAGTATTATTATATATCGCTCTTCATTTAATCCCTCGATGAACATGGTGTTTTTAAATCAAATCAAACTCTGTGTAAACATATCAATTTACTTCAGCTGCACTCACACACAAATGACGTCAAACTTTGAGTGATGATTACGTCATTTCTTATCCTATGTCACTATCACCGGTTTTCTGTAGGTAAGATCTGAGTTAAACAAATTATATTGAAAACTTCTTAATGATGTATCAGTTGTTGATTTAAGCGGTATAACATAATGGCTTTTCAAATCTATTTTTACATTCAAAGATTTTTCCCATTTCTTCATATTTTGTTAAAAAGAGTTTTGTTTTTCCATGACTATAAGTTCAACACCTTATTGAGGGCTTTATATTATTTAGTTTACTTTTCGCAGGTGCAAATAAACTGTTTTCATACAGTGTTGTATAGCATCATAGCAGCGTTAAAATATATTGAGTATGTATTTTAATTGAAAGTTGATGGCAATGTATAGGTATACACAAATTTCACATAATCAAAACCAAAAAAAAAAAAAGAACTTAAATGGTAAAAACCATTTCAAGTCAACCTCAGAAACATATTTTCAATTCTTACACATAAATGGATCATTGAAAGGTAGAATATTCACAACTCACGAAAAAACTAAATAGTTAAAATAAATATCGATATATACAAATATATCTGTTTACTAATCTTACACGCTTGTGTTTGTCGGATGTTTTGAATTAATAATAAATGTTTCCAATACATGGGGCAGATTAACCGGCTTGTAACAGTATTATTATATATCGCTCTTCATTTAATCCCTCGATGAACATGGTGTTTTTAAATCAAATCAAACTCTGTGTAAACATATAAATTTACTTCAGCTGCACTCACACACAAATGACGTCAAACTTTGAGTGATGATTACGTCATTTCTCATCCTATGTCACTATCACCGGTTTTCTGTAGGTAAGATCTGAGTTATATTTGTTAAAAATATTTGTTGTGGTATTTGAATTTTATGCAAAAAATTAATTCCTTTCTTTATTTCTACAGTCTTGTTTAGTAATTGTTCGTTTTCAACATTTATCGAAGTTTTATTGTTTTAATGCATTTTCCATAATGATTGGTATATTTCCGATTTTGTTGTTATATTTCAAAAAATCATTTGATCTTTTACATTAAACATACATCTAAATTATTCGAAAATCGAGAAAATGTTCTAAAACTGTTATGCCTTTTTCATACCAATCCTTATAATTTTTTTCTTAGATACCAGGTATTTTAGAATGTGTATTAGACTATGTGAGGTATATATATATGTAGAAAACTAGGACAACACCATACGGGCCATTAGTCATTTGTCAAGTCAAACACAGGAATAGTTGGATTTGCACCTGCGCCAACTAGTGTGTGTAATTAGAAGTGCTGTCAATAGAAGAACCTCAATAAATTGATGCTCGGGGACGGAAGTCAACTCGACAGAATATTTGATGTATCAGAGTTAACCTGCGCAACCGGTCACATCAGAAGAGTATGTAGCTAACTTGCTGATAAACATCCAAGCAGCGTACAATGCGAAGAGCATGAAGCGTGATTATGATGTACGGATCCCAGGAGTTTATTACGAGGCTGGAGATCTGGTGACTCTCTTGGACTATGTAACACAGAAAGGGAAGTGCAATAAACTATCCTCCACTTGGAAGTGCCCTCTGGTGGTTGTTGCAAAGATACCCCCCGGCATTATACAGGGTAAAACTGCGAAAGCGGCATGTAGCAGAGTTCACAGAAATATAGTGCCCAACTGTTTTACTTATGGCTAATCCACTTCCTTTATCAGACAAATAATCAGGCTTTCAATCGAAGAAATGACGAAGGCCACAAAAGACAAACAAACGGTTTAACTCAAAAAGCTATCAGATGGGAGCAAATTTTGATTGGTCTAACATAATGTACACCAGTTTATTGGAGGTTATGGGATTTCACGCCATTTCAACATTTCATTAAACAAACCAGTACTAGGCTAGGAAATGTGCCATGCCTAGGGACACTCCACCATGACCTCCGCGACTTGGAATAAAAATCCGAGAAGCCCGGTTACCAATCCTCGACACTAACCACACGGCCAAGGCGGATATCTATGTTGTGAGGAACTTCATGGAACGTCTTTACTTTGTGATACATCGAAAAGGTCGGAATCCGCTGTGGTCGAGTGGTTCGCGTCGGGGATTTCGAAACCGGGTGTCCCGGGTTCGATCCCCAGTCGCGGCACTACGGTCATGGTGGAGTGCCCTTGGGCAAGGCACATTTTCTAGCCTAGTACTGGTTTGTTTACCCAGGGATCATGAATAATTAAATTTAATTGCGCGCTAAATGACCTTAGCTGTCGATGCGCCATAAAACTATATTCATTCATTCGAAAAGGTCATCATTTTAAATGGGTTATAGATTTAAGCGCACCCAGAAACCCCCTCCCCGATACAGAATGTTTTTTTCTGAAAGCCCATTATCTTTGAAGCGTACTATTTTTGTTTGCCATTTGCGCATTGGTTCGTTACGGAAATACAGCGATTTGAAATACGTTACCCCTATGAAAACAGAAACAAAATAAAATATTTGTAATAAACGTTAACTTTATTGTAATGTGTTCAATTAATCAATGAACGGGAGTTGTATCCAGGCTATATAATCAGTTATTTTCACTATCATTACATGATATGTATACACTGTCATATAGGTTACTGCGATTCTTGCACACATTTTGCTTTTTCATTTACTTAAATGGGCCATAGTCTACATAAAATATTAATTATTTTCTGATAAACCAATGATTGCATTGATTTTTTTGCAGACATCTTAGAGAGTTATCATAATGATAAAAATGATAAGATACGTTACTATTAATTTATTATTCTAATATTGTATTCATACGAAAAAGGTATTGTCCAATTTGACAATGTGAGTGGTTTTGAAGCAAATTTAAAACGGTAAATAAATGCATGAACAAAAAAAAAATTCTTATTAAACAGTTTTCTAAAAAGCATTATTTAAAGATCCAGTCAGAACATAGTCAGCATAAGAGTACTTCTGCCTATCAGCATCATGAACTAATTCAAATAAGTAAGTTCTTGAAACTATTTTCACCAGATCCTGTGGAACTACTCGTGTGCTGTCCTTCACCCATTCATATTCAATTAATAATTCACCACTCTCCTCCACTCCTGGCAGATTCGGGTAGTTCTCTTGAGCATGGTGCCACTCCTATAACTAGTAGTTACATCTATAAAGAAGATTTATATGGAAGCAATACAGTCATATCTATTCCTCTGAATCCTATTTTAGGCCTGTACCTAGCAAGCAGAATCAGTACATTTGTTTCCGGTAGTCAAACTATTATAGGACTCTTCGGCCTAGTTGAAAGAATATTATAGAATATCAGCATCCTCTTGCAATGAGAATATTTCTTCTTCTACTGCATTACTTTCATTTCATGAGAGTCGGTGACACTATCCATCAATTACATCTCCCTTGCATGTCACTGACATACGTATTAGACGTCTACTGTTTCAGCTGCTACTTGTTCTCTTTATTTCCTAAGAAGCCTTTACAGTTACATGGCGTTTACTCTTTAAACCTTTTATAATGAAAGCCTGCGTTCAAGCCAAGCCTTCTGTGCTCATATGATGTAATGGACTGTGGCAAATATCTATATGTTACAACATCAACTCTATTGGTCTTAGAATATGCTTATTGTCATTTATACGCCGCGGTGGTGAAGTCGAAGGGCGTCCGCCTCGGATGCGGGAGGTCGCGGGTTTGATCCACGGTCGGGTCATACGAAATACTTCATGAATGGTAGTAATGGCTGTCCTCCTTGGCTCTCAGAGTTGCGTGCCGGGTTAGCATTACGACTGACTTGCTGATGTCAGGATAAATTGACTAATAGTACTGGTAACCGCAGAAACGCCGTCATATAACTGACAAATTGCTGAAAACGGCGTCAACACCTAACAATTTAATCAATCAACACTGTCATTTAAATAATTTCTGGTAGATTAAGATGTTCACAAGTACATGTAGCACCAAAGAAAGCTGGCATACTTGTCTCTTTACAAGCTGAAGACATTTGTATTGATGCAACAAATGCGGAGAGGGTCCTGTCAAAACACATGTTATTACCAATGAGTCTAAGATATTTAACTTGCAGTGCTGAACTTATCACTATTCTTAATCGATAATCTATTCAGTGGTGATTATAATCTAAATCACCTTTACTGCTTTTCGTCTTGGGTTCCAGCTGACACCGATATTACTGATTCGCTCCTGGATATCATGAAAATTGGCCAAAGAGCAATGGATGAATTCATAGATACAAGACTTGTCAAATACTCTTTATCCTTTTATGAAGACCAAGAACGCAACATGTTTGGTCAGCTCATCATCCGTGCACTACAACATGAAATTTATCAGACACTAACACTGTCATATCCCCTCGGTTCAGCCCCATGGTCTCTCGCAACTTCAGATGGCATGCCGGTGAAGGCAGACAAAGCTAAGCTTCTTCATTATATAAAATATTCAAATGTACCAACTACTATTCACCCCACAAATGATGTTATATATGTAATTGTTGGAAATTGAATGATGCTG
This sequence comes from Serripes groenlandicus, assembly GCA_031761405.1. Classification (NCBI taxonomy): domain Eukaryota; kingdom Metazoa; phylum Mollusca; class Bivalvia; order Cardiida; family Cardiidae; genus Serripes; species Serripes groenlandicus. The sequence continues at coordinate 72,689,627 of JASEVX010000009.1, forward strand.
AGTTTTACCAATGTAGCCGGCACCTACGGGAGGTAGCATATGTGCCTTTCAATCAACTTCCAGAGACAAGTAAAGTTGACGTCGTAACAGATATATATTTGTCACATCGAGCGAAGAAGGCGTGATGCAATACAGGCTTTTTTTCTAAAAGGTCTAAAGACTAAAACGCCATGCGGCTGAAAAGCTTCTTTGGAAATGAAAAGAAAAAGAAGCAGCTTATACAACTTATATTTACACAGTGGATGTCTGATATATATGTCAGTGACATGCAAGGGATTTACTTATGTGATTGGTGAAGAGTTCAATGTTCTCAGGAAATTAAGGTAATGTAGAAGTCAATAAAGTTACACAAGAAAAACTGTTCCCATCAAAAGAGGAAGCTGGTACTTGTATACTATTGCATTGTCTTAACATTTCTTCAACTAGACAACAGAGTACTATAATAATGTAATCGCCGGATACAGATCTACTGGTTCTGCTTTCTTGGTACATAATGATTCTGGTCCGGGATCATTACTGTTCCTCTGACCTCATAAGAAGTATTGCTGTGTGCCATATATGGACAACCCAGGTACGATGAAACAAACTAAATGAATGGGTAAAAGACAGCATAATTCCACAGGATCTGGTGTAAATACTTTCGTGAACAGACTATGTCTCAAGCAATGGAAATGATGATGAACCCGATATGTGCTTGATACAGTATTTGACGATGAGAACAATATTGACGATGACAATTGTTTCATATGATACAGATTATAACATGATTTATTTTATGAAGTTGATTATTACTCTAATGCTGACCAGTTTATAACTGAAAAAGGGTAGTAATGGCTTTCCCTCCTTGGCACCAAGGGTTGTGGGGTTAGCATTACGACAGACTATCTGGTTAAAGCTGTGTAAAACACCATAACACAAGTTACTGAATCTTCTATACTAGACATTCTAGAAAACTGTTTCATTGAATAAAATAAGAATTATTTTTCTTGCATATATGATTCATTCGAAAACCATTTATGTTCTGCAGATAGACATTAGTTCATTACGAAAATAAAAATGCAAAATGTATGACAAACTCGTAGTAACATAATTACAGCGTATATATTTCAAATTATGATAGGCAAGAGACTTCATTTAATAGCCTTTACGAATTTCCTTTCATCAAAACATATGAAACTTATCTATAAAATGTTTTACCATAAAAATAATCAGTTTCACGTTTTCACAAATTTATCATTCTTTTTCATTTTCATAGGGGTAGCGTATATTAAACCGCTGTATTTACGTAATGAACCAATGCCCAGCTGGCAGAAAACAAGAACATGCTCTACAGACAATGGGCTGTCAGAAAACAAAGTGAAGCAACTTCCCAATGGGGATGGGGGGTCGTCACTCTGGCCCAAAGCCTATACCATGTTTATGCAAAAAAAGTGAACCCCCTCTTATTATATACGAACAAAACAACTTTATTGAATACAATGTTACATAATATATAAAATATATAAATTATATTCTTTAATCTGATTTCAATCTTATGTTCTTAAAAATACTGAATATATATTCCATTACAGAGCATTATATGTTTAGTCAAATCAATTATCGGTGGTGCTTTTCTCATAGTGTGCATTTAAGTTAGAATTACGCTGTTCAATAGTAGAATAACACCGTTCAACGGTGATAAGTCCATCGTCTAAGATATTTTCTTCTGTTAATTTCCTCCTATATGTTTTTACTGGTTCTGCTGGTTCCACGGTATCACATGTCATTTTTTGTTCCATATCGTTTTCCAATTACTGAAACAAAAATATGCATTAATTTACGTCACAATAAACGCGTGGAATTGCATTGTCCGACTTTTAAAAAAGCTCTCGCATCGTGTTTATTATTGCAATCCGACTTAAATTGCGATAGACCATAAATCGAACGCCCATGTAATACCATCACATATATTTATAATATTTTAGATTAACACGTTTCTTCTCGGTGATTTTAATTCAAAGTATAACAGCAATTATGAACATTGAAATTTACAATGGACGTATACATAAATACTTTGGATCACTGCATTTTAAAGAAGATGTATATCATTGTTGCGCGAATTAAGGTAATATAGGTACTGGACTATACTACGCAAGTACCATATTTACCAATTTCCGAAAGCAGAGGTCCAAAATTTGTCTCATCTGCGGTCAATTCTTTTCAAAAATATACCCTTCGGCCAATTCGGCCATTTTTTTTTAAATAACTCACTTGAACATCTTTATTGCCTTCCTTAACAAACCAGGAAGCAAAAACGTGCACAAATACGTCGTTATAGTTTAGTATCCATCCTTATAGCTAAAATTATTTAATCAAAATTGTGTAGTTTCAAACCTTGTCTAGAGTTCAGTTTTTAAATTAAAATTTGATAACGAAAATCGTAAGCATAAAGTCTTACCGTGCTTTCGTTTTGCGGTGATTCGGTACTAATGTACGTGGCTGTTGTGACCACAGTTAAACTAGTAGACTACTAACGGGTTCACACATGGACGCGGAGCTAAATTTGTACATGCATTTCAAAAACAGATTGACAATAATCGAGATATGATAATTATACATGTACATATGTTTAAAAGAGATTCGGATTTGAAAACGGTATACATGTACCTGTATGGGACAAGACCTTCTTGGATTAAACCGTATTGAAGGTTATTTGTTGGTGTCCCTTGACTGGGTGTTCGCTTGCTGGTTAAAATACCATCCGTGGCCTCGGGGTATGTCTCTGTTAATCGAAGGTTATTTCTTGTTTGCTTGCTAGTTGAAAGACATTCCGTGATACTTAAAAATGTGTTGACTTCATGGCTAGTTTGGCACTCAATGCCTGTCCACTGTGGTTTCGATACTCTTTCGACCTTCTGCATCATACTGGTCAATTGCCCAGTAACCTGTTTCATGTTTATGAAGAGTTGTGACTCATTGGTAGAAGTGTCAGGGTTGACACGTTCACTTAGGCCCTTTACTTCAGTCAGCAATACATTGCTGCTTTTAATGGTTCCATCTACTTCTGCATCCATTATATCGTGTGACTGACCGAGTTCAGTGTACGATGTTTGCTCAAGTTGGTTATACAAAGCTTCAAACTTTTGTCTCGTTTCTTGTAATTGTTTTTTGAACTTCTCTCTTGACATTCTTATAGATTCTTTGCTTTGCTTCGAGTCATCAATGACCTTTTGAATGTTAGTTCGTATCTTATCAAGTTTATCGTTTAGAATGTCGAACTCTTTGTTCTCTTTGGTAAAGCCCTTCGCCAATTCAGGAATGTATTGCTTTCTTTCACATGTACTGAAACATAAAAAATATGTTATTGTCCGAATTATATTGATAAAAATACTTTCTATTGCATAAACAAAGTGTTATACATAGGGAATAGTATGTTGCCGTAGCGATATTTGTTTTGGTATTGTGTACGACGAAGGTCATGGAAAAATGATTTCTCCCTAAACCGAAGATATAAATTTGACACCCCGAGAATACAATTCAAATCCATTGTTCGCTACTGCAGCATCGATATTTTCAATAACGAAACAACACAATTTACATATGAAATAAGATTTATGTTTGGCGTGTAAACCACGCCCACCTACTTCAATTTGAATGACGAGTTTCGTAGTTCAGTGACATACCATTACCATATTTGGTACCGTATTTCAAATAGAGAACTTTTTTCCGTCGTGTTTGAACTGCGCATGACCATCTAAATTTATTTGCGCCGGAAAATGTGCAGGTATATAAGCATCTAGGTCATGATATACAGACGGCTCTATAGTTATCTATGAAAAGTATAACCATTTGGATAAAGGTGCACAAATCGGTTTAATGGAACAAAGATCACTCATAATGAAACATGTATGTATGCATCATACGTGTCGAAAGTAACATGTTTTTGTCTCTCAATCCGTGTTTTTAATAATTGGGATTAAACATATATTTGTGATGTCAAATGGCGGTTTGAAACAATACACTTTATCCTTAAACTCTTTCAGCAACTGCAATATTTAGGTTTTTATTCGAACAATAGAGATTCAGGTTTGTCAGCTAATAACGAGCTGTTTCACCTGAAATCAGCATTGTTTGCTGATAGGTTATCCAAATAGTCCAAAACTAGTATTATATGCAAAATGGCTTCTCCGATTTTAAACATGGAAGAGTCTACTTTAGAAAATTCGGCGCTGAAATAGTTCAGTTGGACGTATTTCGTTAAAATATATAGAACTAAGAGACGGAACGACACGAATTGAATGTTCTTTCTAACAAGAACCGTCTTCTATGTGTTATTTGTACCGGCATACGGGTAAAATGTTAGAATTAATGGTTGAATGTATCAAATGATTGATTGATTGATTGGGGTTTAACGCCGTTTTAAACCATTTTACAGATCACAGCGGCCAGTTCACCTACTCATATGTTTCTTTGCTTTCTCACACCAGTACTTCAGACAACATTCTTTCCAAGCAACTGGCTGCTTTTCCACATAGACTGATAGCCCATTGGTGGAAAACGAATGATGCTTGTCACAATATGACTTTTGTCAAACGTCGAAAAGAATGTTGGCCGAGTCGGGATTCGAACTCACAACCCCTGGATTGCATGCCCTTGTCGCTACCGACTGAGCTACTGGGGTTCGGCATTGATTGTATCAAGAGGTGAGTACAGTGGCTCTATATTACAATGTGACCATGAAAAATACTTAAAGGTGTATCATTAATTTTGGCCCAGTAACCTGGTTTTTTACTAGATATGACCCAAATTTGAAATTAGCCTAAATATCCCCCAGACAAAGTTACAACATGCTCATGTAAAAAATGCAGCTTCTAGTGTATTCAATAGATCTTAACTAATTATGGCCTAGTGAGCTAGTTTTTGACATAACATGACCCATATTTAAACTTGGCCAAATTGTCATCAAGACAAACATTCTTACAAAGTGTCTTCTTGCTCAAGTCAAATATTCGGACTCCATAATGTTAACACGACTTTTCTAAAATTTGGTGACTTAGCCAACTATTTCAACATGCTTAAAGGCGTATCGTCGGGGTGTTATTGCGCATCTTTTTTGCGCATGTCCTTACTGATTCATTTTAGTGCTTTGCTCTTTTATGCTCATTGCGCTCAATTAAATTGTGAAACTGTCAATATCCGGAACACGATATCAACAAGGTACAAATTCGGTGAAAAATCATTATGTCTGCGCAAGCTAGGATTAAGAGTGTCATATTTGTATCTTCTAAATGTGCAGAAAGCGAAAGCAATCGCAATCTTTCCGAAAGATTGACGGAAAATTGCATCGATACTGGATAATCGGTATCGGATTCGCCGACAAACTAAGCCGAGAATTCGGACACTTGTTTCCGATTGACAACATGCTGGGAATGAGAATTGTAGATTAGAGCTCGTTCACTTGGAAGATCAGCTTGTTTGTGAAGACTGTGTGCAACAACACTATCTTAAATAAATATTTCTCCTGAAACCAGACAGGGCTACGGCTCGTTATAGTATGTGGAACTGTGAATACTGCCGAAACAACCAAACGACGAGCAAAAGGGGCAACTTTAGTTTAGGTACTATACTTTTAATTATAATTTTCTATGATGTTAGCCTATTAGTTTATGAGTTTACAAAAATTGAAGGGGCTGGGGGGTTCGTCTGACAATCATTTAACTGGTTTTTATCTTGATATATTAGCAAATTGAACACATTCAGTTAAATTTCAAGGAATTTTACCAAGGATTCATGAATAAGTAGACTGTCGCTGTGATATAACTGAAATAATGTTGAAAACAGCATAATACCCAAATGAAACAAAGCCTGTATAAATCAGTGTGTTTTTCACGCTGTTTTGTGACCAGGGCTCTTTAAATTATGAAAATAGTGACATGTAAAATGTGATGAAAGTCAGCTTTTGTGAAATTTAGGCCTACTTTTGTGATAAAAAAGGTGTCTTTTGATTGTTAATTGGGCCCCAATTTTGGTTCAGAAAAAACACTTTAGAAATAAAACATACAATAAAACATACACACAAAATACTCTATCATAGTCATAAATTATTTAATTGAAATTAATTTAAAATTCTTCTCTTCTGAATAAACTTTGTAGATTCAGAGACATATAAACACATGTGTTTATATGTCTTTAGTAGATTGCAATATGATTTAGTTAACATTATATCAAAGCCAGGTATTTATCAACCTCTTGTTTTATTTTTCAGTACTGTAGACAAGACTTCATATATTTAATTCAAATATGACATGGGTTCGCAGAAGGGTGGATCGGGATGGAGCTATATATAAAAGCCACTCTAGTGGGGAACAAGTCAGGAAAATGTGTTGCATTTGGACTTAGATCTAAGACTGTAGACAATGTAGCTTTCATGAAAGTAAAGGTGAATCAATGCCCATCCATCAGTGTTGAATAAACTGGCATGGTAGTTCTAAAGCTTTTGAACCAGATGTGGCGGGCTGTCTTGTGCTCGAGATAGAAAATAGGAATGTGAATGTCTATGTCGTAATTATGGATGGCGATGCATCATTCAGGAAACGGTTTCCCATTTTGTACAAAGATGGTCAGACATAAACCATAAGAAAAACATGAAGGAAACCAGTTGTACAATTTACTGAAAAAACTCTTTAACTACTCAAGTCAAGAAGTATTTTCAAAAGTGATTTAGTAAGGCTGTAATGCAGAATAAGTGTGATCCATATGCGCTTGCTAGATCTTTAAATCAAACTGTCCCAAACTCATTTGGAAAGCTGAGCCTATCAACCTGTTCCAATTGTTTCCCTTTGTTCGACTATCATGAGTCTGCTGTAAGATCAGGTTGGTTTTCACAGAGCACTGTTACTCACAAACAGACCTTAGACGTTTTCTTATGCTTCTGAGCAATTTCTTCTTTTGTCACAATGTTTTCAACTGTTTTCAGTAAGCATACCTACATGTATAGAGACTTTCTATGTTTTTTACCCAATGTTATCAAAGTTGTCTGCTGCTGATTTGTTGTATGTGGGAAAGGGTTAACATGCCTCTTATCTGGTAAAACTAGGTGTGCCAGCCTTTTTGCCCACTCACAGCAGATCATGGTGGAGTGCATGTAGACTAGGCACATTTTTTAAACCTAGTACTGATTTGAAAAACCATGTGTCATGTATAAGTGAATTGTGCTGGGATATAACTGAAATTTATATCGTTGAAATGGTGTAAATCTCAATTATAAATAGAATCAGTGTATGTTTATTTTAAGGTTGATGTATGAACCTTGACATCTTGCTCATGATAATTTTTGTAAAGTTCCCAAGATATATTTTGTTGAACAAAGTTTCCCAAGATATTTTTTCGTTTACATGACATTTTTTTTAACTATTCTATCATTCAGCTTTTAAAATAATACACCCATGCTTGTAATGCTCTACAGATAAACATTGTGAGTAACTTTGCAGAAGAAATGTTCGTTTTGAATAACATAAAACTGGAATTTGTTCCTATGTTGTGAACCTGCATGTTTCACTAATCTGGGTCTTCATTTTTAACTTCACATGTGTACAGACACTGTTTGCTGTATTTCGATATGCACAAAATGAAACCGTTTCAATAGCATATGTGAGTGTCATTCGGTGAGAACCAGAGTGATGGTCTTTGTGACTAGCATAGATTCAGACCAACCTACACCTCTGTGCAACTTGATCTGATTGATTAGATCATATGCATGCTCAGACTGATGTTTTAATATTGTAGAGAGTTATTGATGTTTTCAAGTGGTCATTGGATATATGATACAATCATTTATGCATTGGCAGGTCTGTAATTCATTTCTCTGATTTGTTTATTATGAAAAGTTAACAAGTGAAAATACCGCATCAAGGAAACAGCCCTGCAGCAGTTCTGATTGCTCGCATGAGCGAATAACTAGAACTGCTTTAAAAAGGCAGTTTTGTTTCCTGCCAACATCAGGTCATGGTGGATTGCCTGTAGGCAAGGCACGTTTTCATAGCCTTACTAATGAAATTGTATTATGTATAAGCAAACTGTTGCTGGGATATAACCAAAATACTGTTGAAATGGCATAAAACCCCAATCATAAACAGAAGCCATATTATTTGTTGTTGAAGGTTGTTGTATGCATTTTGAAATATGTTGACACTAGGAGTATGAACTAAAAAATGTTTTAGAGTACATTGTGCATACCCAGTTTAGAGCAATATTGTCTTCTGATCTTGGTCTACTTAATTTGTCAGTGTTTTAGACTCTCACTTTATTATTAAGAGTAATGGTAATATCTAGCCAGTCTCCCCACAAGTTATATTTAAAAAATAAATAATGAAAGATTGATGAATTCATACTTTCTCTGTGACTAGAACTGATAACCTCACAATATAGTTGATTACCACCAATTTTAGTCTGAGCATAACATAAGATGTTTTGATTTGAAAAAGATCAGATGCCACATGATAATAAATATATGTTTGTCTAGATATCTTTTTATAGTCTTTTGCTGTAGTAACCTTGTATGTTTGAAAGTGTAGTGGTTTAGGGTTTCACTTCACAACACTGATATAATCTAAAATGTAATTTGTATGTAATAAGGAAGAAAAACAATAGTTTCTTTACTTCATTGAACTCAGCTTTTATTTAGGTATGCTTGTAACAAATAATATAAAATCTCTTTTTTTCCAGACATGCAATACCCCTTTCCCACTTGCAGAGCATTTTGAGGCATTTGCACTTGATGACTTCTGAAAGTATTGTCACAAAGGGATAACTTGCTCATAGTGGGCAATATGTTTTCAAAAATGTTTTCAACTCTTTTCTTCTATGCTACCTTCATTAACATAGACTTTCCATATTTTTGTCTGAATTTCTGCTGCAGGTTTGTATGTGGGAAAGGGAGTCATTGAGGATTTCGTATTGACCTGTTGCCTTCTATTTCTACAGGAGTACTTTTTATTTTTGTTATTTAACCAATGTGAAATCAGTTAAATTGTTCCTGGTAATATGTACAGCAACTCGTGTTTTATTTGCTTAACCTTTTCCCACATAAAATGATTGAATGCTATAATTTCTCCTTTTGTTGCAATGTTTTCAAAGGCTGTCTGCTGCAGAGGCGTCAAAATAAGTTGAAATGAATGTGTGTATTTCAACATAATTCATGTGAGACAGTGAGAGGTATTGAAGACATGTATAGGCTATAAGATTTTCAAATTTGTAATTTGTCCTAAAAACATTATTAAAGGGAGATATTTCAACGTGAAATTTATCGTAAAAACAAAGCCAACAATGTTTTGTTTTGTTTAATTCAACAACCCATTTAACAAGTTAATGATATGAGAAATATTGAAAAAAAAAAATTCCACTAGAAAGCTTTTAATTATTATTTTTTCTTTTTGTTGGGCTATTATTTAAAAAAAATCATAATGTAATATAACAAATCCAATGTAAAATTTAACAAGAAGGCACTGCAACCATTGTTTTTATGCTTCATTCAAGAATTCTTATAACCAGTTATTCAAATTACAAGTTTTTAAACAAATACTGCCCTAAGAGATATTTAATTCAAAAATGTCTTTTACCTGGGATAATTTTATGAAAACAAATCTTAAAGGGAGATAATTCAATAGGAAATATCTCCATAATTAGCACCGCGACCTATAGATTTTTTTGTTTCATTCAACAACCCTTATAATAAGGTGTTCATATGCAAAGTATTAAAACAATCTGTCCACCATAATTTTTTTTAATTCCAACTTTTGTATTGTACCCGTGTTCAATTTTATACAAATGATCATGCCGGCCATCTTGAATTATTGTATATAAAGTGTTAAAATAGAAATATTTAACAAATTGGTCAATATTGATGAAGTTGAACCATGAATGATTCATGTATCCTGTAATATGAAATAAAAACATGTTGATATATAACTGTGTATGTTTGTGTTCACTGGTATGAAATAGTGTTGTTTCTCTACATTCCGTCATATTTCCTTAAAATGAGTACATATATGGGTTTTAAAAGAATGCATAGCAAAACAACTAGATTCGCGACCCATTGTTTTGAATGTTGTTTTGAGTTAGTCTTTGAGTAAGGAAGCTCTGGATAAAATTTAAGAAAATTATTTACATTGGAATGTTCAGAGGATACGCATTTAAGTTAAAAATGTGTTGATCAGATTTCTTTCTTTCAATTTGGCCTATTGACCTGGTTTTGAACCAATATAACGAATACTCAACTTGAGCTAGATAACATCAAAACAAACATTCTAACAAAGTTCCAACACGCTCAAGTTAAAAGTTCGGCTTCGAGAACGTTAACAAGATTTCCCTTCAATTTAGCCTAGTGACCTATATTTTGTCCAAACATTACCTAGATATCACAAAGATAAACAATATTAATAAGTTTCATGAATCAATATCTCGCTTACCTGTGTTTCATGGCTAAACAGACGTGACAACACAAAGCGTCATGGTCCTCACAATAAAGCTGTATAACTTCCCCAATGTGGGTCGGACATCTTTCGGTTGACAGTTTAACCTGTTTCTTGGTTCCCCATGTCTGTTTTGATGACGCATCGTACACCTCATGTCCTTTGTTGTATCTATCATGAAGCTTGAAACACCTATTACACTGGTACTCCTCACAATCTACACAATACCGGATGGCCGCAACGGTTTGTCCTTCGTCCTTGCAGGAACTACAACTTGAAAGTAATTTACTCTCAACGAATTCGTCGGAACAGAGGATATTTAACATTTTTTGTTATGTTTCGTCTATTTCTTTTTAAATCCATATAAAGTCTGTGTTTTAAGACAAGACGATTAGACATAACCGCGATGTAAACATATCTGTAACCGGATTCGCTGCGTTTGTATAATAAATATCCTTGACCTTAGTTTTGTTTTTCGTAAATAGCATATGGATAAAGGTATAGTGCACGTGGAAGTGAAGGGCTTTATTGAATTAATAAGGCGTTATGTGTAAGCAGGCATAAAGGTCTACCAGAGAGACAAAGCAATATAGTCTAGGGTATTTAGGATTGATTATTCCATTCACAGGGAATCGAGTATAGTGTTATTATCCGTGTTCGCATCCCAGCTAGTCCAATATTCTTTCCGACGTTTGACAATAGTCAATGCGACAAGCGTCATTCAACAAAGCGCTAACAGTATTATTCGTAAATAAGTCAGTGGCTTGGGAAGTCTGTGATGTGATCAAGGCAAGAAACACAGTGGTAGGTTGCCGTTATATAAATGTAAAATTGTTGAAAACGGAGTTAAACCCCAATCAATCAATTATCTTCTACAGCGAATTCTATATGAGGATCTTTTATTAAATAAAGGGGTTCTCGGACCGTAAACGGGTAAATACATCATCCTACAAGGGTGTTTAATCCAAATATACTTTTAAAAACATAAAGACACATCTTTTGAAACTTATAGTCTATACGAATATGAAGACCAGTATATTCAAAACGATCTACTTTACGTAATTCATCCCTTTACGTTTTCTACTCTGTGTTAAACCAAAACATCAAAACTGCATCTTAACGTGTTTACCTTTTACAAGGTGTATTCAATTTAAACAAAAAGCGTCCGTTAGAAAAGGTAGAAGTTGGTTTTCTAAACGATTTTAAAAAGTTCCGACCAGCCTGTGAAAATATGCCTACTCAGTCAATTCAGAATCTACACGTAAACATAATCTTATAACAAGCTTGTATAAATGAAACGTTAACAGTGTAGACCTTGATCAGAATCAGTGTAGCATATAAAAATGTACTATGTTTACTCCTTTCCTATATACAACAAATCTGCAGAAGACAACTCTAATAACATTGAAAATCACTTTATACGAGTCCGTCAATGGGAAAAGTTGCACGCCTTGGTATTTAAGAACATCGTAGGTTCAAATCAGCCGGTCCATTTATTCCGCCTTATCAGAATCTACACAAATTGACAGAAGCGTTTTACTGTATATATTTAATCAAACTGTGTAAATACACTGGAAAATCTGGATCTACGATGTCACTCACACAAACGTATTAGTTTCTATCAGTATAAGATAATTCTTATTGAAAAAGTTGTAAACAATCATAGTGACAAAGGGAGAACATGCCTTTTATGAACATTTATGTTTTGCTAAATTTTGTTTTTTAAAGTCGTACATTTATAGTTATTTACCCATTGTCCTTCGGTTTCATACTCCGATTTTCAAAATTGTATTTTAACGTGTTTAATGTTGTATTCGTTAGGTGTATTCAATTAAATAAACATGTCCGCGCGGAAAGATTCAAGTTGGCATTTCTGAACATTGCTTGTTCATACCAGCCTCACATCTACTCAGTCAATTCAGAATGTTAACGCGTTGACGGACGCCTTTAACGAAGCTTATGTAAACAGGAAACCGCTGAAGACGGTAAGGCCGGATTGTCGGCAATTTGACCTTGAAAATCGACATAAATATAGAAATCATTAGAACTTGTTACTGGTTACCTTCAGGCAAAGTTTCAAGTTTGTAACCCTTTCCAGTGCTGAGATTTTACCTCAACCTGAAACTTTAACCAACATGTTGACAGACAGACGGACAGACGGACGGACGGACAGACGGACGAACTCATGGGAGTGTACTTGTGGGGTTATTTCCTTTGATGTTTACTTGTGGGGTGCACCCCACAAGTATGCAATTCATTCCGTAATTAACCCCCTTTTACGGAATGAATAACATTAATATGCAAATGAGATACCTGTTATAAAAAATAAAAAAAAACTATTTATCTAAGTGTCTTTATAAGGGTGGTGGGTGGGCTTCCAGGAAAAACACGCACCCCACAAGTACTCTCTCATGCAGACGGACATCGCCAATCTATAGACCGGAATTTCTACAGCAATAAAATGCGAATTGCGTAGTACTTGATCTGACAGCGGATGTACAACCTGATCTGAATCTACACAGTTCTCAACATCATATAACTAGTGTAGTATATATTATGTGAACAACATACAACAAATAAGTAGATTGAAAATATAAAAATGTAGATTTTGAATATCTAGACAAAAGATTGACAGTCCGACCATGGGCAAGTGTAAGTAATGTGTTAAACAAAGTAGATTTTGATCAGACAACTGAATCACCGTCTCTTTTTGATCCACACTGTTACCAATAACCATGTATTGTAACTGTTTTTCCAATGGAGGGGCTCAGGATGTATAGCCAGGTATCCAATGACAACGGAGCGGCATCAAAAAGGTGCGATTTGAAATTTAAGTCATTTAATTTATCAAATATACTAACTTTATTACAGTGGTATTGATAATTCAGGGAACCAAAATTATACAGAACAAATAACACTCATCTGGTATACATGTCCCATAGGGCAATTCATAAATTGTTTTATAAGTCTTATAAATGTTGATTTTCGATTTTATATCAATTTCAAAAAGAGGAAAAAGAAAACATCACCGATTCTCTTTTTAGGATATTCATGGAAGGGAATTACCCCTTTACCTCATAAAGAAGCTTTCTGACGCCTCTGCAGACGGCTTTTTGAAAGCATAGAGACAACGTTTCACACTTTTAGTCATAGGTTATCCTTTCAATTATAGAGATTTTCATTTTTTTGACAAAATATGTTCAAACCCGTCTTCTGCAGAATTGTCGGATGAGGGAAGGGTTTATCGGTGCATATATAAATTCCTTTTTCGGATCGTTTTTGTCCGAAGGACTGCGAAATTTAAATTGTAGTAGGACACATATATATCATTAGAGTTCTTTCCATTATATATATATTTTGAATGCATAACTACAACTTAAACTGTTTGTGAAACAGGCAAGTCGAACAATTAAATAGCAAGGCTGCTTATAGGTCCTTTTGCAAATTAAATGATGAAATAATTCGTTCGACCTACATACTTGGCGATTCAGGATGTCCCGGTATTATACGACAACCAGTCATACCCACATTTAACATACACATTTTACACAGTCACGTGTCACTTTTAGTGTTTAGATGTTAAACCTGGCGTTCGTAAACCGATCGGTTGCGGATAAAATCATTGTGGCTAGTGTTTATGGGACCCTTAAGTTACATGTTGATACATAACGCTTTATTCAATCGTCGGTTTAAGCAAGGGGCTCTTCCAACCCAATTGGTATAATAGGGGAATTCCGAAGACACCCATCGAAATTGAGACTGGAATCAGTCCCTATTGTTAAAGTCTTATTACAATACCGGCAATGAATAACATTAAATATCTCTTTCAATAGTAGCTCATTTCGTGTTCAGAGAGATGTTTTTATATTCGTAGATTGTATATAATGTCAACGAAAGCACATGCACCTATGGAATATCTTTGAAAAAATGAATAGGCTAGTTCCAGTTCAGTCATGTCTACAATATGGTACCGCAAATTAGTAGTGTGTCACTAAAAAAACCAAAATGTGGTAATTTGATTGGATATGAATCTGATTTAATTTGACATCACTTTTGCAATAGAAAGAACTGCAAAGAAATGTGCTTTTGAAATATAGGAATTACAGAATTGAAAATGAAAAATGTATTTCTACGCTGTCAACAAAGGAAGTCATGGAAATAAGATGAATCGTATACATATATCTAATCTATCTATAGGTGCTGCTTATTTACGGAAAAACATAAAATGATTGTAAACAAAAAAATAGAGAGGGAGTATTCTTTGGCCATCAGAACATATTTAAAAAGTAATTGACTAGACGATGAAAATCTTCATATCATGTGTTTTGCATGATCATGACATGTTTGGAATTCGTATTACTGTCGTCTTTTAATACGGACAGAAAATAATAAAGTTAACATTTTCAGAAAATTTATAATGAAATAATAATGATCAATGTTTGATAAAAGGGCCAAGATGACCCTTAATTGGTCATCTGACTGATGGTATAGAAGCAAATGTGTAACTGATTATATCAGGGGATTCAATATGGCTGCAACAAATTATGGAGGTCAAATTTCTGCTCAACCCTTTCCCCAATACAGTCGATTTCTTAAGCCTCTATACGACGTAGGAAACGTTTGCGACCAAAGGAACAATTGTTCATTATGAGCTATGTATCATTTTGCCACAATGCCCGATCAATAGCTATACTTACATTTATAGATATGTTATCTTCTCCTTGCCAAGTTGTTTTCAAAGTCGTATGTAGCAGATTTGTTGTAGGTGGGTAAGGGTTAATCATCTTGCTATCGATAATAAACAAGTGGATAAAGATGGTCCTAAATCGACCACATTCTAATTGATTAGTTGGATTAGGAGAAGATGACATTTAAAGTTCAATTGACCTCTTTTCTGATGCCGCCAGATTGTTATTTCTTTCGGCCAATCAATATAGCTTCTACCATGACTGCCATGAGTTTAGAGGATTAGGAGTAGATGTAAATTGAATCTTTAAGTTCATTTAACCTCATATATGATGCTGAACAATTGCTTAGTCTTTCAGACAATCAAAACGACCCTGGATCGTTCATCACATAGTCAATGACATCAACTCTTTCGAACTTTGTCTAGATATCATCAGAAGACAATCCTTCTGACAAAATACTGCTTCCAGACAGTAGTTTCGTTCAATTTGGCCTAGTGACCTAGTTTTTTTTTATCAGACATGACCCACATTCAAATCTTACAATCTTCAAAACACCAATTCATGTTGAAATTGGGCCTCCAGTGTTTACAAGAAATTCCTTTAATTTGACATTGCAACTAAGATATCTTTCCGAAGTGACCCATATTCGAAAATATCTTCAAGACATACCTTCTGACAAAGTTTTAAGCTGATGGAGAACAAAATACAGTCTCTAAAGTGTTAACAAGATATTTCTCAAATTTGGCCTAGTGACCTAGTTATATTCTGACAAAGTTTCATTATGCTTAAGTTAAAGATGCGGCCTCCAGATTATTAACATTATTGTCCTTCAATTTAATCTAGTGACCTAGTTTTTGACCTGACCTGACCAATATTTGAACTTGGCTTAAAAAGAAGCGAGATAAAACAACAGAATAAGTTTCATGAAGATTGGATGATAATAGTGAGTGTTAATAAGCAAATTATTGACAACGGAAGACAAACGACGGACAAAGGGCGATCGCAAAAACTCCCCATGAGCACTTTGTGCTGAGGTGAGCTAAAAATGTTGAAAGCAGCATAAAACACCAAACAATCAATCATTAATCTACTAGTTGTGTAAAGGGGTACCAAGGGATATTTTCTACCTCTTTATATTGATCGGGCATTGTGGAAAAAAGATTCATAGCTCATAATGAGCAATTGTTCCTTTGTTCACAAATGTTTCCTATGTCGTATAGAGGCTTAAGAAACCGAAAGCAGTCAAGCACTTAAAGTCTTTCATTAGAATGACAGTTTGTCATTTTGCCCCTTTCCTGAACCCACATGTCATGTTTTCAACTAATCAAAATGGCTTGGACAGTTTTTTAGAGGGTCACCCAAAGAACGTTTCTGCATAATTATCTTGGAATTTGGCAATCGTATTCAGAGGAGAAGAATTTAAAAGTTTTGCAATTTCATTTCCTTTCTGATTCCTGGCAACCAAAAGTCTATATAGAATTTAAGTCAATGAACACTTTTTGATGAGGGTCACCAATAGAATATTCATGTGACGTTTCATTAATTAACCCTTTCCCTCATATAGACGCTTGCTCATGCCTCTGCAGCAGACGGCTTTTTAAAACATGTCAACAAAAGAAGAAATTGCTAAAAACGAGCAATTTCTCCTTTTGTCACCATGTTTTCAACTCTATTCAATTAATGTACTTTCATTTAAAGGGAGTTTCCAATTGTTTTCGGGTATGTTTTCAAAGTCGTCTGCTGCAGATTTGTTGTATGTAGGAAAGGGTTAAATTTGCACCACCAGTTTCAGAGAAGAAGATTTGATGTACACTGGACAGTGAGTGATCACAATAGATAAGCTTGAGCCTTCGGCTTGAAGTTGATCTAAAAATAAGTAAAAAGTGTAACATTAAAGATCAGATCTTAACTTTAATTGTTATAGATATTGTATGTATTCTTACATTCTCACATGCAAGGAATTTGATTCAGATTACTTCGAAATTGTCAAAGTATGGAGGAAAGCTGGATAAATCTTAATGTAAGAAAGTACTTTTCTGAGATAATATTAATGGGAAAAATAGAAATTAATTATCATGAGAAATTTCTGTTTTTCGCTCACTATGTGTTTACATGTTGCCTGCTTCTGATACATCAGTAGTAGTCTGTAAGTGGTAAAGGGATAACCCTATTGTACCTGCAGATGCTTTCTGAAGCCTCTGCAGCAGACACATTCTGAAAACAGTGTGACAAAAGGAAATATTGCTGATAATGAGTACTTTGTTGCATGTTGAAAAGGGTTAAGAAAACTGGAATTACTCTAAAATGTATGTACCTGTATAATTTACAACTAAAGAAATCTTTTGTTGTCTTATTGTGAGTTAGGACTACTTTTCTGTTTTCAATTCTTTATTTGGTGTGGATGACTTATGAAATCTCTGAAGCATTGATGTGTAAAACATACTGAGAAAAAATAAAAATTGCTTTTATTGAACAATTTTATTCTTTTCTTTTAGTGGATGCTACTGTATCTCATAAAGCAATTGTCTACTGTCTATACTATTCATATATTTCTCACATTTAACAAATCTACAGCAACCCTTTGAAAACATCCTGGAAAGAAATACTGAAAAAAACTCAATTAAATTAAGTATAATTATTGAAAAGAGTTGGAAAACATTGTGGTAAAAGGAAAAACTGCTAATTTTGAGCATTTTCTCCATTTACGCTAAAGTTTTCAAAAGCGTTCTTTTCACAAATTACATTATAGCTATTATCATTTGTCATGATATTAAATGTTAGTGCCCAAAAGCTCTATGTACTTGTAAGCAAGTATTAGTGTTTAACTCTGTCCCACATGCAGATGACTTATAACTTTTAACACTTTCCGTCATATAGATGCTTTCTGACGCCTCTGTAGCAGACGGCTTTTTGAAAACATAGTGACAAAAGAAGTAATTGCTCAAAACGAGCAATTTCTCCTTTTGCTACAATGTTTTAGACTTTTATTTATAGATTGGTTATCCATTCAATTATAGACATTTTCTATTTTTTGACAAAATATGTTCAAAGTCGTCTTTTGAAGAATTGTCGTATGAGGGAAAGGATCTAATCCCTAGATGTCATGGTTGTTTATTTTCGCAAACAATTTCAAAGTTGAACATTTCTGTCAAATTATCTTAAAATCAGACAAGCATTTTAATTTATAATTTAATTTAGAAGTATTTTACGTCTTATGCCATATGCTATTCAACCAATAAATAAGGTTTAAACAAATTATGCACTTCAAACGATTTTTCATTTACGCCCTTGCTGATAAGACCTGATGATCATGTATTTTAACTAATAACAAATTAAGAAGAATGCTACTTAGGAATATATATGTCATTTTATTTTGAAATCTGACAAGCGCTTTAAAGATCATAAGTCGTTGTACGTCTTGTCATTTGTTGCCCCATGTTGGGGTTCCAATCGATTTTGTGCATTACGATGTATAACAAGTAATATTCATTGTTCAATGTTATGTTCATATATCATAATTATAATATTACAAATTGATTTGTTTTGGTTATATCAGGTGTTGGCTTGAGAGACGGACGCATTGTTTAAGAAATTCGTTGAAAAACCTCACAATCCTCACTTGAGTATTTTGGAGTATGACATATAATAAATAATTATTAATTATTTATTATATCAAAACACTATTTTAGACACATGAATATATTTAAATGCGTTTTCTGATATAACTATAACTTCGATTTCACATATGTTCAATTAATATAAATACGTTACACTTTGAAATTAATTAAAACATCATATTACAAAAATATTATGTAACATTGTCTACTTATTTCCACCATTTCTGGCGCATCCAATTATTTACGCGCCCAAAGCTTTGTCCATTTGGTATGTATGACAGGAAGTTTGTTGGAGTCAATTTACTGCTTGTTCGCTGGCTGCTTAAAAGACCTTCCGTGATTTCTAAAAATCTGCTGACTTGAGGGATAGTTTTGCACTCAATACCTGTCGACTGTGGTTGTGAAACTTTTTCAACTTTCTTCGTCATTTCTGTTAATTCCCCTCTTACCTGCTTCATATTGATGTAGAGTTGTGATTCATTAGTATGCGTGTCAGGATTGACACGTTCACGTAGATCCTTTACTTCAGCCAGCAATGCATTGCTGCTTTTAATGTAATCATCCGCCTCATCATCAATTGTGTTGTGAGACTGACCGAGTTCAGCGTACGACTTTTGCTCAAGTTGGTTATACAAAGCTTCAAACTTTCGACGCGTTTCTTGTAATTGTTGTTTGAATTTCAATCTTGACCTACTTATGGATACCTTGTTTTGCTTTGCGTAATCAATAACCTTTTGGATTTGAGTCTGCATGTTATCAAGAGTGTTGCTTAGAGTGACGAATTCTTCATTTTGTTTCGTAACGTCCTTCGCCACTTCAGGAATGTATTGCCTTCTCCTACATCTACTGAAATATGAAAATTATGTTTTTCTCCGAATAAGAATTATTAGCAATCTTCCCAATGCATGCACATATTTGGTATGTTAGGTGTATAATCAGTACTCCATTTATTTGCTGAAAACACACTTCTGACAAAGGTATCTAGTTCGGTTTGCACTAAAATCCACTTTATTTTATGAAAAATAAAGTTTATTGTGTTAAACAAATAATTTAGGTCGTAAATATATGTTTAATCGAAGCTATTTAACAGACGGAATGTGAGACCGTGTTCGCTCAATGAAAACATACCACTTTTGATTTAACATATTACGTTTTTCATCTGACTTATCTAATGCAATTTGTCACGCAAACCACAATTTGTCATTTTGCAGTCAGGTAAACTAATACAAGAGGCCCAAGAGGAGCAGTATAGCTCCAGTACATCAGAGCGAAAAACCCACACCCTATGCTGTCTGTCTTTTGTCAAGTTAATATGACATAGAAGGTCACCAAAGAAATGTTTATGTACCAGTTATAATTTAACAAGAATATTTCAAAGTTTGTTCATATATATCTCTATCTAAATTAGGTTAGACAAGGGCGGGGCTAATTTTGACCCAAGGAATATCATTTGAACAATCTTAGTAGAGGGCCACTAGACCATCGTAATCGACACATATCTAAGCTTTAGGCATTACGGTTTCAGACAAGAAGATTTTCACTCTATGTCATTTTATAAAACACGTGACCCCCGGGTTAAGGCCAACATTGGACCCTAAGTCATCATTTCAAAAATGTTTATAGAGAACCACTAAACAATTCTACACATCAAATATTTAAGCTCTAGGCTTGATTTCAGACAAGAACATTTTTAAAGTATTTCCCTGTATATCACTGAGGCGGGACCAATTTTAATCCAGGGGCATAACTTGAACATTCTTTGTACAGGATCACTGGACAATGCTACACACTAAGTAGTTAAGCTCTAGGATTTTTGATTTCAGACAAAAATATATTAAAAGTTTTCCCTATTTATCTCTATGTTTAACAAGTTACAACGGGGCGGTGCGAATTTTGAGCTCTAGGCCTCTCGATATCAGACAAGACGATTTTCAAAATGTCTCCCTATAAGCTATGTAAAATAGATGACCCCGGGGCGGGGCCAATTTTGTTCGAAGGGGCATGATTTGAGAAATATTTGTAGATGACCACAAGACAATGCTACACACCAAATATCTAAGCGCTAGGCTTTTCAGTTTCAGACAAGAATATTTTCAAAGATTTTCCACATATTTCTCTATGTTAAAAGGTGGCCCCCAGGGCGGGGCTAATTTTGACCCGATGGGCATAATTTGAACAGTTTGTGTAGCGTACCACTAGACAATGTAACACACCAAATATCTAAGCTCTATGCCTTTCGGTTTCAGACACGAAGATTCTTAAAGCTTTTCCCTTTATATCTCTTTGTATAACAAGTGAACCCGGGGCTGGGCCAATTCTGACCCAAGGGGCCTTTGAATAATCTTTGTAGAGGATCACTAAACAATGCTTCCCACCAGATATCTAAGCTCTACGCCTCTCGGTTTAAGACAATATGATTTTTAAAGTGTTACCCTATATATCTCCATGTACAACAGATGAGCCCGGGGGCGGGGCCAAGTTTGACCCCATTGGCATAATTTATAAACTCTTTGTAGAGGACCTCTAGACAATGCTACACACGAAATGTCTAACCTTTAGGCCGTTTGATTTTAGACAAATAGATTTTAAAGTTTAAACAAAAATCCTTTCGATTGCCATGAACCATTGCTGTCAATGGAATAATTTCTTTGAACAATTTTGAAAGATGAACACCCAAGTCATTCCTACCAAGTTTAGTCAATATCCATACAGTGGTTTAGGAGATGTTGTTTAAAGAATTGTTGACGACGCACGACGGTCGACGGACAACATGCGATCACAATAGCTCACATTGATCACTCCGTGCAAAGGTGAGCTAAAAACAATGATTGAATAGTCTTTAAGCAAAACAGTCTTAAAATAAAATTTACTCAATCGCTAGGTCTAAATTATTGCCAATCGGAAACCAGTTGACATGTATATGAGGGTTTATTCCCGATTGTCTCGTATTTTGAAACTTGGGATAAAACTCTGTCTGGGATGAAGATATCACTACAGTTCGGTTCATTAGCAAGTCCATGTCCATTTAAGCTGAGTTAACTTATGGCAAAGACAAGGACGAAGCTTTATTGACATAGGCTTATACACTTCTAGTCATATAATACAAATTAACAATAATTGACCCGACATGTTACCTTTTGATTAAACAATAAGGAACGTGCTTCTAAAGTATTAAATATATTTGGCCAATTCAAACACAGTTTTTTGGCTCTTCAATTGAAACAGTAAAATAATTATGTGTATATCATGGTGCATATAGTATACTTTCATTCAATATAAAGTTCTGATATGGTCATATCTATTTCAGATGTAAAGGAAATTAAACGTATCTTCTGTGTCATTTTCATTACAAGCTAAACATAGATGTAGGTTTCTGTCGACTCTATTTACACCATATAATGTTCCAGTTTCCTTTCGTATTGCGTAAGAGGATAGTCTTATTCTTGAAATGTTAATTCTAAGTTGATTATGGTCAAATTATATTTATAATCTTCTTTTTAAATATAGTTGTATGTACATATGCATACCAAATTTGTTTTAAGAATATCCATTAGACGACTTTTGAATGTTAAATGAATTTTTTTTTATTTCATGTAGGGTATTCCATATATAGCCAAATTCATTTCCTGGCGAATCTTGAATTTCAAATTTACCCGTATTCTGCTGAACTTATATGTTTTGTCATTGAAATTAATTGTAGAATTACCCTTAATTGCGTACGTTATATAATATAAGCACTTCACTACGTACGTTTTTTTTAAATTGGTTTGCTAATAT
This sequence comes from Serripes groenlandicus, assembly GCA_031761405.1. Taxonomy (NCBI): domain Eukaryota; kingdom Metazoa; phylum Mollusca; class Bivalvia; order Cardiida; family Cardiidae; genus Serripes; species Serripes groenlandicus. The sequence continues at coordinate 72,712,157 of JASEVX010000009.1, forward strand.
CATGGAAAACGGAATAAGGGGAAAGTAAAAAAAAAAACAACATATATTTACAGTTTATAAGATTGCAAACTCCGATTGCATATTCAAGTATGTGCAGATTTAATCTAGTTGACTCAGTCTGCCAGTCTTAGTATTTATTGTCATTTAAACCAAAATATATGTTATAGTAAAGCTATGTAATATATAAACTTATACAGTCCGTTTACTTTTAACAAACATTTATAGGTGCATGAAATATGTGGTTCGTTTTAGGTTACTCAATGTCGACAATGAACCCTTCACATAATTGTGCGTTCCTTCAAGAATACAAAGTATCACATTTGAACGAATGGTTAGTCATGGAATCTGGAACCGGACGTCTCGTGTCCGATCTCCAGACGCGGTGGTCATGTTCGAGTACCCTTGTGAAAGGTACAATTGTGGTACTTCGGAAGCCGTAAACAAATGAATAAACTCGATTATAATGTTCCTCTTTTATTTCTCTAAGTATATTAAACTACAAGCAATACGCGTTTACTCTCTAGTCAATTCTCCCCCCACTCTCTGCATTATTTATGTTGTGCTACGTCTCCCATGCCACACGCTTCCGGCAGGCGTCCCTCTCGGACACAACCAGCACGAACAAGACTCCAAATCTCGCTCTCCTTTCAGTTACATCAAAAAGCCCCCGTCGCTGTTTTAGGCTAAGGCTTATATACCTGGCTTGCTTGGCTTGCTTATCACTATGGTAACATTTCAGGTATACAGATGCCGTTCGTTGCAGAACGTAGGGAGACATTTTGTTACACAATTTCTACCCTAGTACTTGTTTGTTTACCAAGGGATCATGAATAAGTGAACTGTTGATGTGATATAACTGTAATAATGATGGAAATGTAGTCGATGTTTCTGTATTTGTTCTGTAGCTCCGGTGGAAATAACGTGGTAGGTAATGTAAATTTGCCAACTAAACCGGGCAGTTTCCTCACCTTCCCCCTAACCCCACTCACCCAGCTACAAGAGCCTATAAGGATCATCCGAGAGATGAGTGGTAATAATGCGAAAAAAGGCATATTAACACGAACAATAACACAATTACGCGTTCTAATGCGGAATAAGAAAGACAGGCGTAGTAACCCGATGTGAAGGCGTTACAACGCAAAATAAAGGCGAAGTTACGCGGGGGAACATGACGTAGTAACGGGTATGGTAGACGTAGTAACGCGAGAATCAAAGCGTAATAACGCGAAATAAATGCGTAATCACGCTTTTAAGGCCGCGAAAAAAGGCGTAAAAAAGCGAATCAAAGAGGGCGAAAAAAAGGCATAATAAGGTCTTTTAAATGATATATCAGATTAAGTTATTAACTCTTATATGCATATTTCTTTATATTCATTGTTTTGACATTGCATGATGTCGGCCAACAGATCTACTTGTATTTCCGACTAGGATTTAGCGCATACCAGAGATTTAAATTGTATATGCTCATTTAGACTAACCGTGTTTTTGATACATAAATGCTCACAATAAAATGGCCATAACTCTGTCAAACATCATCCCATTTAAGAACATTTTGAGAATGTGCATAACTACGCTTTGAAGTAAAAAATCTACAACTCTTGAAACAGAATCAATAGTAACAACACATTCAAGTATTGCAGAGTAACTTGTATCATCAGCTAAATAACGACCCCATTGATTATATAATACTAAAACACGTGATCATGTTTAACCTTTTGCTTTGCTGTCACTTTGTCTTGCCCATTCCTTGTTTGTTTTCTTCATTTTGTATATGTATTAGTACGATTTTGCATCTCACTTCCGGTCGGTACACGAGGTAAAGTCGTTCGATTTTGACCCACCGTAATTAATGTTATTGTATATGCATACACATGAACCCAGTGTATCCGATCGGCTGAGCACGCTGATGGCACAACTCCAAAACTTGTTTCTTTTGTCAGATATATTTAACAGCAATTCGATTTTGGTCTTTCCATTACTCATTCTGTTTGCTGGAAATGTGGAGACCAATGCCGGTCCTAATATAGCTTCCAGCCTTGATAAGTGCCTTTTTGATTCTTTGAAAAATAAAATTGTTATAGAGAGAAAACTGAAAAGTTCCTTCATAATTCAATGTAATTTTTTTTATCGATTTTTGACAGTCGTTTGATTCTGATAGATGGATATGATTGAAAAACATGGTTCATTACACGTTTGTAATAGAAAACATAAATTCAAGAGTTTCCATTGTTGTATGTAATGTAACATGTTCTTATATATATATATATTGTGGGAAATAAATTAAAAAAAAAAAAAAAACCACGTACTCATGTTAATCATTATCTTGACTTTGCACTAGTATTGGCCAAGTTTGAAAATATTGTAACTTTTCTAGGTGAACATAATTTGTTTATGTGCATTTTGGATTTTTGAACATCATTTTTTTATACGCCATTTTTAAGAATAATTCTTGGGTATTATGTACAGCAAATCGGAAGTTATCCACTGCAGATAAGAATTAAACATTTTAAACTCTGCAGCAGCAGTATTCTTTTTTTTTTTTCCAATTGGAATTGCTGGTAAGAATATCATGAGTTTTCTTTAACACTTGTGTTACAGTTGCTGTAAATTGTGTTGCCTATGAAAATAATGTATGATAAAAAATAAACGGGCTGTCAAGTAACAGTTGGTGAAAGGAAAAAGTAAAAATAAAATATATTGTTTACATGAAAAGATGACCAATTAGAAAAGTGTTTAACTATATGTACTTAAATATTGTTTACACAATGGAGAATTTGGCTTGCCCTAATGTTTATCTCTTTAGATAAAATCGTTGTTATTATAATTATAATTATTGTTTATAATAGTAATATTATTATTATTATTATTATTATTATTGATATTGACCTTTATTATTGTTATTATTGATATTGATCTTTACTATTATTATTATTGATATTGATCTTTATTATTATTATTTAATTCATTATTATAAAGCGAATACAGAGAAAAGCGTTAACAATAAAACATTCCTCTGTATTCTTTGATTATTTTAATATCTGTTTTTTGAAGAAAAAAAGATCATGGTATTGTGATACCCTTGGTGTCGTCGTCGTCGTCCATCGTTTGCTGCGTCGTCTGCGTCGTCAGCGTCGTCTGAGTCGTAACAGAACTAAAACATTACCTCATAACTCAAAAACCGTTCAACAATGTGAATGAAACTTGGTACACATGTTCCTAGGAAAAATAGGCATATCTATACCAAGTCACATAACTCGGGGTTTAATAATTATTCATAATGCCTCTTTTTCGACTTAGACAAAAGCAGACTAGCGATAGCGGTCGCTTGCGGCGCTTTTGTATTTTATATATATTTCAATGAAATAAAAACCAAGAACAACCACAGTTTGCGGTTCTAGTATCAATTTCGTGACACAAGACAATATACCTTATTTACGATACAAAGATAAGAACGTTTTTGGTGATTGCTTTTCCCCTTAAGAATGTGTTCAAGAATCGTATGCGATAAATCACAGTGCGGTTTGTATGAGGGATGGGTTGAAACATTTAAGTTTAGAATTAATTGTAAAAATAGAGTTATATATCAAACTCTCATTTACCTGTGTTCCATAGCAAAACAGACGTGACAGCACACAGCGTCATGGTCCTCACAATAAAGCTGTAGAACTTCACTAACGTGGGTCGGACATCTTTCGGTAGGTAGTTTTACTTGTTTCTTGGTTCCCCATTTCTGTCTGGACGACGCATCGTATACCTCGTGTCCTTTGTTGTATCTATCGTGAAACTTGAAACACTTATTACACTGGTACTCCTCACAATCTACACAATACCGGACGGCCGCCACGGTTTGTCCTTCGTCCTTGCAGGAACTACAATTTGAAAGTAATTTAATCTCAACGAATTCGTCATCTCCAAGCTCGTCGGAACATTGAACATTCAATTTTCCTCCAAACATTTTGTGAGATATATCGTTTCTTTTTTTTAAATCCATGTAATTTCAATGTTTTAAAACTAGACTATCGACGAATAGACATAGCCGCGATGTAAAACTATTTGTAACCTGATTCGCTGCGTTTGTATAAAATATATCCTTTACCTATTAGTTGCATTTTCCGTAAATCCATATATATAAAGGTATAGTGCACGTTAAAATGAAGGGCTTTAATGAGTGAAAAAGACGTTATGATCGAACCCCAGTCATGACAATATTCTTTCCGACGTTTGACAATAGTCAATGCGACAATCGTCATTCAACAAAGGGCTAAAAATATGTCTGGTAAAGAAGTCAATTGCTTGGGAAGCCTGCGATGTGATCAAGCCAAATAAATTGGTAGGTTGTCGTTATATGAATGTCAAATTGTTGAAAACGGAGTTAAACCCCAATTAATCAATGATCTTCTTCAGCGGATTTTACATCAAGATCTCTTATTAAATAAAGAGGTACATCATACTGCAAGGGTGTTTAATCTAAATATACGTTTAAAAACATAAAGATATATCTTTTGAAACTTATAGTCCACATCCACGTACCAGACAGAGATTGTAATTTCATTTCAATACAGCTGTAAATGAAGGTCGGGTTATTTTATTAATGTAAAGGCCAGTATATTCGTTAGGATATACTTTAGTTTGAATTGAATTTCATCCTTTTGCAATGGAAAGAAAACGTGTTTAAAATCCCTTCCCTACGTTTTCTACTCTGTGTTAAAAAAAAAAAAAAAATTGTATCTTCAAGTGTTCACTGTTCATTAGGTGTAAATGCGTCCGTTAGAAAAGGTCGAAGTTAGTTTTTCTGCACAATTTAGGTTCAGACCGGCCTGTGAATGTAGGCCTACTCAGTCAATTCAGAATCTTCACGTTAACATAATCTTATAACAAGCTTGTATAAATAAAACGTGAACAGTGTAGATCTTGATCAGAATCAGTGCAGCCTAGACTATGTTTACCCCTTTCCAACATACAACAAATCTGCCGAAGAAAACTTTCAAAATATCTTGACAAAAACATTGAAAATCAATTAATATAAGTCCATCAATGGGAAAAGTTAGAAGTTGGCATTCCTGAACATTGTAGGTTCAGATTAGCCTATCCATTTGTTCCGTCTTATCAACATCCACACACATTGACAGAAGCTTTTTTACTGTATATCGAGGGCTTGGCGTGAAACGGTTGTAACTAAAATTGGTATTTTTTTACGAAGGTTAATCGCCTCGTCATGAAGTCTTTATAAGCGTTAAAATATTTAGGTGCCATTGGTCGTTCTGAGCAATGGCACCTAAATTTGCATTGTTTACAAAGGGGTCAAAATTGCCCCTAAACGAAGGTATTCAAAATAGGTTTTTAGTTACAACCGTTTCACGCCATATATTTATCGATATATTTATCAAACTGTGCAAATACTTTGATTGATTGATTGATTGGGGTTTAACGCCGTTTTTAACAATTTCTCAGTTATATCACGGCGGTAAGTTCACCTACTCATGCATTACCTGGTTTTCTCACACCAGTACTCCACACAACTATCTTCCCAAGCAACTGGCTGCTTTTCCACATAGACTTAGCCCATTGGTGGAAGAGGAATGACGTATGTCGCATTGACTTTTGTCAATCCTCGGAAAGAAAGTTGGCCGAGCCGGGATTCGAACTCATAACCCCCGGATTGACAGCCCGTGTCGCTACCGACTGAGCTACCGGGGCTCGGCCTGTGCAAATACACTGGCAAATCTGGATCTACAATGTCACAAAAGCTTATTTGTTTCTAACAGTATAAGATAATTCTCATTGAAAAAGTTATAAAAAATTATAGTTGCAAAATGAGAACATGCCCATTATAAACATTTTTAATTCGAACATCATTTTAAATTAAAATGGGATCTAACAATGAAGTAGAATTTCAGATATACGAGTTGGTTTAGTAATCACGTTTTTAAGATTATTAAGAGACATTATTAGATTTTGGTTTAAATCTCCAACAAATATAACATTCGTTCAAGACTCAAATGCCCTCTGCAGACCAATATTAAATGTTTCCCCCCAAAAAACCGGTGTACCTGGTGGTCGATATATGGAGCAAAGAAGAACAACTGATGATCGGTACTTGATCTCAACCCAAATAGATTGAATATAACCGGATTCCAGGTCATACCTCCTGTTTGAAAAGAGTTTGTCAGATACATAGATAACAATACCACCGGAATGACATACATATGGAGCTTTCATGAGTGTTCATGCTTAGATCTGTGTCTGGTACGTTTGCATCTAAGTGCGATTCAGTGAAGCAGATAATATCAAAATCAGCAAAGTGATCATTTATATAATACGAAAAAAAAACATAAAATGGTTTTTTTCGCTTATACGTGTGAAAGCTTGAGCCGAAGGCTCGAGCGAAGCACGCCTATAGGTTACACGTACGAACACATCATACGAGATCAAAACAACGAGAATTCAGTACAATCTTACTGTTTTTCACATATCAAATCTCAACCCCATAGCACTTTTTTTCGGCCATTTTGCTTCCGGTCTTACTGGTGAATGTAGAGCGCCTATGTAATAGAGATTGCCAAATGTGACGTCATTGCAACGAAAAGTAACGTCATTGTAAGGCAAGTAATAAATAAATAACAAAAGGAAAACGACAGGAATGGTAGGAAAAGATAGTTTGACTCACTGGAAGGACTTTATGAAGGCTAAGTCGACTATTCTTTTGTACCTGTCATCATTATTTCATGGATTTTATATCTTTGCAATATAGAGAAGCAATAAACACTTGAAAATGATTGTAAATAATTTCAACGGAAGTTATCGTTCGTTACACTGGCCTCGGATATTATTTTAACTGAAAAGGACGAACAATTCTGTTTCTGTATCGGCATAGCTTCATTTCAAGGTAAGCTATTTATTATATCAATAATTTGCTTAAAAATATAACTTCATTTCTAAATTATTTGTTATATATCTGTTGGGAACGATCCACGATGCTTTCGTCACATCGCGTGACGTCACATGGTGTGTATCGTTTATGAATGTATCTGTCATTTGAAGCCGAAGCCGTCTTGTCAAATGTTGACTCCACTCAAGAAAATAGCTATTAAAACTATCATATCTTCGACTGTCTAGTTGTATTGACTTTAAGACGTTTATCTATTTATTGCAGTAAATGTAGCAAACAAACAAAACTACAGTCAATTTCAAATTATTTGCCTTCAATTTACATTATTTTTTTACATTGTACAGTTTAACAGTTTATGTCTATGACCTAGTCTTTGTCAAATCATGAAAGTATGACCAGAATCAGTTCACCCTGATTTTGGGGTATACATAGTAAATGTCTTAATGTCTATATCCTCCAACCTGAAAGAGAGGAAAACACTTTCATGCCTTCAAATGAGTCTATTGTTTTAAAGAAATGATGTTATATGTGGACTATCAGTAAAACACATAACTTTTCTTTCAATAGGCTGAATTTCTAGTAGTTTCATTTCTTTACGTGATTGCTTCTTTTCCCAGTTGTGTGGAAAAAAGAAAAAGAACACTGTTTTGATATGTAAAATGTATTTCATAAAAAATAAACTGTCGCAAAAAAAAAAATAAGAAAAAAAGAAGTCTACAGCACCCGGTATTCCCAGGCGGTCACCCATCCAAGTACTAACCGGGCTCGACGTTGCTTAACTTCGGTGATCGGACGAGAACCGGTGTTTTCAACGTGATATGGCCGTAGACATTGAGTGTCTTTCAATAAGGCTATTTATATGCTACAATAAGTATTGTGTTGTTTTAGTTTATGCCAGAATACAGATCAACTCGCACGTTTCGAATAATGATGTCATATGGGGGCTATCAGTAAAACACTTTACTTTTCTTTCAACAGGCTGAATTTCTAGTAGTTTCCTTCTTTTTTTTTTATCCAAAATGTGTTTATTGATCAGATTGACAAACTTGGTACTAAGAATTTAAACATTATTTTCACTAGGTTATTTTAAATACTCTGCATGTATGTATTCAAACAATATTTGAAAAAGATTCAACATCTATTGACAGCACTATTTTCATACTTGGGAGCACAACAACCAATGATGTCATAGAACTCTTCAAATTGAAGAGCAAATGCAAAATAAAAGCCTTTTACGGTCACCGATTTAGGTCCGTCTATGAAACAGGGCAATGTACACTAACTATATCAAACTCAAATAAGGTAAAAACAAACTGAGCATTGAAATCTGTAGATAAAGAGGATCAATCTCGTTTTAAATTCAACAAACACTCAAAATACTTTTTATTCAAATAAATTTGTATAAACATTTTGGTTGAACAATAAAGAAAACGTAATCTGTTTTTCAACAGAAAAAGGCTATTTATAAGGCAGTTCATAATTAATGTCAGTTATGTTAGTCACCCAGTGACCTCACATAAGTGTTCTGTCCTCTGATATAACTGAAATACCACAGAAATGTATCTGTTTTCTATGTAATTTATTGTGAAATCCATTTTTCTGTGTGAAATTGTATAATCTATACAATAGAAATGGTAAAATTTAAATTGGTATACATTCATTGTAACAAAAAAATTCTTATACTTTACTGGTAATAAAAGTACACATATTTTCATGAACTGCTGCTCAAAATAAAAACCTATACTGTAGTTTAATGGTAAAACACCTGGTCTAACAAGAGTTCTAAGATCAAATCTCAGCAGGTACATGTTTTGAAAGAGGCAACTAAACTTAACAATGTATACATGAAACAATTATGTTGTGGGGAGTTGTCTTACTTAAACACTTATTACATTTTTATCCAGGCTTCTAGTGAAAATAGTTTACTCCCTGTACCCTTTTCAAAAGCTTTTATAATTGAGCAATAACAATTAAAAAAAGGAATGGTTATCAACATTGATAACTCTGAGAATCTGTACATGTTCAAGGATTGATCCAGCTTTGATAACCGTTCTAATATCAAAGTTTTAACGAAATTTATACATCATATTTTTATAATAGAGCAATTTTAACATGATCACTAACAATGTTAAATTATTGCAAATTCTTCTGGAAAATCCATTTCTCTGTTTGTACTTTTTATAATTTCTTTATTTGCTATAAACATACTGTTTATTGTTTTATGCAATAAAATGTATATTGAATATATTGATCAGATCTTATATTATCCATTTTTTTTTTTCAAACAACATATTTCAGATACATGTATATATATTCAGTAACTGTTGTTGACACTAAGTCTGGTACTTATTAACAAATAATCTGATGCTGTTTTCATGTTTTACAAATTAAAAACCAGAAAAGGAGATAGGTGTTCAAAGTGAAAATGTTGTTGAATAGGAACATATTGTTCATTTTGGATATGTTCATTTTGGATCAATTACACCATTCCGACAATGTATTCGGATTAGTCACAGAAATCAAGTAATTTACATCAGACAAGGCCGGCTAAACTTTAACCTTTCCAACATACATCATTATAAATGGGACTTTTGAAAATATTTGTCAAAAATTACATTTTTCTCAGTCATCTTAAATTGTCTCAAGATTATACATTCAGCCAGATCATGCAAAGTTAGCCATCTGCCTTGTAAGATTGTTGTGTGGAGTAATGTTAAGCGCAAGTCATTCAATCAACCATGGTAAGAGTCAGTTTTCAATTATATGTATTACTAGTTTACAAATAACTGGCATTTGTAAAAATAAATCAGAACATTCTTCAATGCCTTCTAGTGTTGTTTTCCATCAACATCCTTGGAAATCTTACAGTCTATTACAATCCTGACCTAATAAAAAATAAAACAGATATATATGTACAAATTAAACTTAAATGCATGCTAAGTTTCGTTTTTTTCAATATGTTTTTCAAATTCTGTTTTTGTAACTTAAATTTCTACAATTTGCCTATTAATTTGTTTTTTGTTGGGGGACAGACAGTGCTTAATTAATTGTTCTTGCTTTCACACGACCTAGGCTTTGCCTATTAACATATTAGGTAACAGGTGTGAGAATTTTTTTTTTTCAATAACCTATGAAGCTTTCTGAAATGAAACTGGAAAAATCCATGGGGGCCGCCATTTTGGATATGTATAAAAAGCAGACGTAAAACACAGATTGAAAATGATTGTCGGCATTTCATTTTATTTGTTTTAAATCGGTTTTTTGGGTATGTATAAAATGAGCAGAAAAACACGGATTGAAAATTATTGTCGTCTTTTTAATCATTTTTTTTAAAATCGATATTTAAGATCATTTAAGTGCTGTGTTATGTGGAAATTAACATTTGTACGAAAAGTTAAAAATAAATGGAAATCTGTAAGAAATATGTTTTCCCGTTCGTCAAAAAAACGACATCATTAGCCTTCTACGCCCGAAACTAAATTTTGACTGTATCGTAGCCAAAGAGGGACGTGACGTCATTTCCGTTACACTTCATCTTGGCGTAACGTCAATGGAGCGACGTCGTTTCCCGCAAAAAAGTGGTATCAACATGAAAGACCCCAAATTCCTATACATGAGCTATTGACTCACTCATTCAAAGTATAATTATTTATCAAACATTGTGGCAAAAGGATAACTTTCTCATAAGAAGCAATTGTTCTTGTGGCGACAATCTTTCCTAAATCGTCTGTTGCATAGGCCTCAGAAACCGTCTCTAATAGGGAAAGGATTTAGCAGAAATGTGACCCCTTACATAATTTGTTCCAGTCATATTGACTGGTTGAAAAAAGCAGTCGCCAGGTGGCATCAGAAAAGGGCTGATCTATTTGCTTCTTTGCCATAATGCAGGTGATCGATTAAGGATCATCTTGGCCCTCATGTTTTAACCTCGTTCGTTATAAATGTATTCCTTGATTTTCTGAAAGTCTTTACATTATTATTTTCTGTTCAAATAATAGACAAAAGCAATACGAATTCCAAATATGTTTTAATAATGCAAGAAACATGACAGTAACATTATTATTGTCTAGTCAATTACTTATAAATCCTTTTTTATGGCCAAAGTATGCTCTTTAATTTTTGTTTATAATTATCTTGCGTTTTTTCGTAAATAGGTAGCACCTATAGATATATTAGATCTTATTACGGATACTACGTATATTCAGGTGCATAATATATATACAAGTGCTGATAGTAGTTTGTCCCAAATTTGGATCTGAATTCGTCTCAATAGCGCCCAAGAGAAGGAGTAAGATCGCTATACACATTAGGAATGATATCAAATTGTGAGTTTTAAAATTGGTTTTGAATGATGTCACGGCTTTTAGCAATAAGGGTAAAAGTATAAATAACTATATAAAGGGATTTATGAGACACATGATGCGATAGCCCTTCGATTTCGCATAAACTCTACCAATTACTGCGCGCCAACAAGCAACATCATTATATATGTATATGTATATATGGCGGATCAAACACAAAACAATAGAAAATGGAGTGCAGATATTTTAACGCAGATAATGTGATAACCAATGTCCCCCAACACCACTGCCAAGCTGACATGAAATTTGAATTAAGACAACATTTTAGGAAATCGCACATTGAAATAGAGAAAAAGGGGTCACATGAATTGCCAGCGGAGGTTTTACGATTTTAAGTTATGAAAGCGAGACGTGTAAACTGTTAGTAACAATTTAAGCGAGCAGAAATGTCTATCAAAGAGAAATAGCAATATCGTCTAAGGCAAGTAATTAATTCCTGACGGATTATTCTATTGAAAGGGAATCGATCTGGCAATCTGATCTGGCTTTGCACTGTTCGCCGATTAGTCGCAGGACATTATAAGAAACTTCTTTTCATCATTTTTCATTTGGATCTTTAGCATGGATGCCCAGACAGGTCTGCCATACGGCTCTTGTGAATACTACCTTTGTTTTGAAACAAGTTGTTCGACGCTGGGATTGTAATAAATGTTGAATACCTAAATCAGGGACTGATTCCAGTCTAATATATCACTGATTTTCAACTCAACTTAAACGTTTGTGATTTTCTTTCTAAGTGCCGACCCGCAAATCATTCGGTTGTAAATTCTGAGTTCGAACCCCAGCTAGGCCAACATTTTTTTTCTGACGTTTGACAAACGTCAATATTACAAGCGTCATCTACCAATGGGCTAACATTCTATGTGGTACAACAGTCCGTTGCTTTGAAAGAATGTGTTGTGGAGTATTGGTGTGAGAAAGCCAAGAAACACATTATTAGGTGGACTGTTTGTCGCGATATGACTGACAATTTGTTGAAAACAAAGATAACACCCGAATTAATCAATAATTTGTCTTCTACGGCCATGTTTATATCACTGACTCTTATTAAATAAAGGGCTTATCGCACAGTTAACCGATAAATACATCATCCTGTTTAATCCAAATATAAATGTACTTAAGTTTGATTTTAAATTTCATCCTTTATATCCCTCCCTTCGTGTTACTACTCTATGTGGACAAAATCGATGTTCTATATATTCACGTGTTTACTGTTCATTATATGTATTCCATTACAACACAGTGTAGAAAAGGTACAAGTTGGTTTTTCTGAACAACTTAGGTTCAGACCAGCCTGTCAATTTATTTAGTCAATTCAGAATCTACACACGTTAACATAATCTAACAAGTGTGAATGAAACGTGAACAGATTTGTGTATATCTTGATCATGATCAATGTAGCATAGACTATGTTTACCCCTTTCCAACATACAACAAATCTGCAGAAGACTACTTTATCTTCACAAAAACATTGAAAATCACTTTATATGAGTCCATCAATGGGAAAAGTTGGAAGTTGGCATTTCTGAACATCGTAGGTTCAGATTAGCCAGTCCATTTGTTCCGTCTTATCAGCATCTACACACATTGACAGAAGCTTTTTTACTGTATATATTTATCAATTTATTTATTTATTGGGGTTTTACGCCGTTTTCAACATTATTTCAGTTACATTATACATTATATCACGGCGACAGTTCACCTATTCATGATCCCTGGGTAAACAAACCAGTACTAGGCTAGAAAATGTGCCTTGCCCAAGGGCACTCCACCATGACGGTAGTGCCGCGACTGGGGATCGAACCCGGGACACCCGGTTTCGAAATCCCCGACGCTAACCACCCGACCACAGCGGCTTCCTATATATATTTATCAAACTGTGCAAATACACTGGCATATCTGAGTCTACAATGTCACAAAAGCTTATTTGTTCCTATCAGTATAAGAAAATTCTCATTGAAAAAGTTACAAAAAATCATACTGACAAAGGGAGAACATGCCTATTATGAAAATTTCTGTTTTGCCAAATTTTTGTTTTTTAAAGTCGTCTGCTTTAAGTATTTGTATGTGAGAACAAGTTTAAAAAGTATTTTTGAATGTTAACACATATAAACAATGCATTCATCTTCAAAGATTGCATGAACAAACTTATCTGTTAAAACACAGTTAACTACTCTACCTATCTGAACGTTTATCAGAACAGTCATCTCCGTCTTGGACTTGTTCGAAACTGGGCAAGATGAGGTCAAAAACTAGGTTACTGTGTCAAATTGAACGAACATATTGAAAACACTCTGGAGGCCACATTTTTTTAACATGAGCATGTTGAAACTTTATCAGAGTCTTTTGCTCTTGATAATATATCGGCCAAGTTTGAATATGGGTTATGTCCAGTCAAAGACAAGGTCACTAGGCCAAATAGATGGAAAATCTAGTTAAATCTCTAGATTTCTATGGGTCATATCTTTAAAAACTAGATTACTAGGTCAAACTAAAGGAAAATATTGTTAACACTCTGTACGCTATAATTTTAACTTGAAAATATCGAAACCTCGTCAGAATGTATGTCTTGATGATTTGTAGGCCAAATTTGAATATGGGTCATATTGGGTTAAAAGCTAAGTCACTAGGTCAAATTGAAGGAAAATATTGTTATCACTCTGAAGGCTGCATCTTTAACTTGAAACTTTTTCTGAATGTTTGTCTTGATGATATGTAAGACAAGTTTGAAAATGGGTTAATGCCTAGTCAAAAATAAGGTATCTAGGTCAAATTGATGGAAAGTCTTGTTAAACGTTTTTCTTCAGCAGCCTTTTTTTTCTCAAAAGATGTTTGTCTAAATGATACCTAGGCCAAGTGTGAATATGGGTCATATCGGGTAAAACACTAGGTCAAATATTGTTAACACTCTGGAGGCTCTATTTTTAACTTGAAATATTGAAACTTCGTCAGAATCATTGTCTAGATATGGAGGACAGATTTCAATATTGGTTATGTAAGGTCAAAAGCTAGATCACAAGGCCAATTTGATGGAAAACTTTGTTAAAGGTGCTGAACTCCATATGGTTCCCAAATCGTTATATCTGATACTTAGTCAAATTAATCCTAAAATTGTCAATATATTATGTAATAGAAAACTGTAGAAGGTCGTAGATGTTCAATATTTCATTCCTTTATAGAAAGTAGCAGTTTTGTCTACTTGGAAAAAACGTCCGAGCCTAGTTTTCCCGCTAAAAAATGCCATGGAATTCCGTCTTGCGAGCACATTGCTGGTCATGTGATCAAGTCATGTGATAAAACTTAATCTTTCAACAGAAAATGGCTCCGTCATTTTCGTAGAGGATCAAGGAAGTAAGGATGTTCGTTATTTTCCATTGTTGTAACAGACCAGGGCCATTGATTGTTTTAGTTTAAAAAGAACACTACATTTATAATTAAGTCTGATGCATCTTCCATGTTTACATCGTCATTCGATTTAACTCTCAATTGTAAAGACCACATGATAAATTTACAGCGATATTTTATATTTACTAGGTATGCATACCCAGTTGATTTTACGAAGCAAAACTACAACAAATATATGCTATATTAGTACATTGCATGTAAAGTAGTACATCAGTCAGCAAATCTCAATGCCTTACATGCAAAAACATCATGGTAATAGCATCTGGCGTCGGCGTCGGCGGCGGCGGTGGCGGCGTGGTCGTCCGGTTAAGGTTTTTTGTTCAGCTCAGCTTTTTGTCTGTTTTCTATAAGTCGAGCGTCTGTGTCGTACGCGGTGCTCTTGTTTAACAATTGTCTTCTTTTCTCGCTATCTTGTTATATGGAGTTCAGTCCCGTTAACACTTTAGAGGCAACATTTTTGCTTCAGCAGCTTGCAATTTTGTCAGAATGTTTGTCTTAGTAATAGGTAGGTTAAGGTCGAATATGGGTCACATTGACTAGGTCACTAGGCCAGATTGAAGGAAAGTATTTTCAACGCCCTGGAGACTGCATTTTTTATAACAGCAGTTTGCGACCTTTTAGTTTGTTTTGCATTCTCATTTTAGATCTCAGGTGAGCGATCTAGGGCCATCATAACCCTCTTGTTATTATTTATTATACGAAAGACACAATAGCACAATCTTATTGTTCCTTTGTTAACAAATATATTTGTTAATTTAAAACCATGATACAATTCATTTCAAACAAGGCAACACGTCATTATAGTGGTCCCATTTATGATGCTCCTATTTATCAGGACATGTTGTTTGGTGTAGACCTATTTACCAAAGGGGCTACTGGAACCAACATTTCGCTTGGTTGACAGTTCCTCACAGGCGTATTGTAACAACATAGTCGGTGGTGCGAATGCAGTACAGAATGGATGCAGCACTATGCCAATGAACCATGTGAAAGCCTTAATTAACAAAGAGTAGGACACATTTTTTTTCAAGTTTTCTGACAAACTGCATTGTATATTATAAAACAAAACAATTGATAACATAACTTGTTTAAGTTTTACAATCGATTAGTAAATACAATGCTATAATTTTGAATTATAATGTGTCAAATTTTAACTCTGAAATACAAAACATAATATGTTGATTCCAACTATTTATACATCTTGATATGTCTGTATTGCTTTTTTAAACCTTTGTACATATTCTTGAGACTTTATTTTCTTTCAGTAAGCTTTTTAAGTATGGCGGGATAAAAGCTTTATGTAATGTTTTTAGAATATGTACAATTATTTTGAGAGTTTACATTACTAACTCAGTGGCAAGATTTATTCCGTTAAATAATACATACTGTGTTTGTTATGTATATTTTGTTTTGAATTCATGCAGACTCAATACTGAACCGTTATTGTTTGCAATATCTCCAATGCAGTATATACCTGCTTCTAACCAAGACCTACTGTTAAAATGTTACGTTCCTAGCTCCACTGGCTGAAAGCCAGTCAGGCTTATGTCATGGCGAATTGTCCGTCGTGCGTCCGTGCGTCACCTGTTTGCTTAAACGACTTCTCCTCCCTAATCACTTTGCCAATTGGGAAGAAACATCATAGGTAGTATTGTCAATGTCCTCTCCTAAATTCCTTCAAATATTTTGGATCCATTCGAAATTCTTGTTTTTATGGCAACCAAAAGAAAAAACTTTAAAAATTAATGTCCTCCTAAACTGGTGTGCCGATTTTCAAACGATTTTGTAGAAAAGTTTCTTGGATGACCCTCTATCAGATGTTTTCAAGCCATGTTTCTTGGTTGAAAATCATGGCCGCCAGGGGTGTGTGTCTATTTTGCCTTTTTTGGCTATAGTGAAAACTTGAATAATCTTCTCATCCGAAAGTGTATGGCCTATTTTCAAATTATTTTGTAGAAGTGGTCCTTGGTGACCCTCTATCAGAGTCCTTCAAGCCATATTGATTGGTTGAAAAATATGGCCGTTAGGGGCAGGTCGATTTTCAAATAATATTGCAGAAATGCTCATTTGGTGATACTCTACGACATTCCTTCACGCCATGGTGATTGGTAAAAGAATATGGCTACCAGGGGGCGGGACTGTTTGGAGATTTAATGTTTGCCTAATGACAGCGCTAATGGCCCTCCTGTAAACAAATTTGGGGTTTATTTTGTCTATTCCGAAAAAACTAAATCATTTATATTTATATATGTCTGTGATATCCCTGACCATCAGTCGCTGTTTTTAATCATCCCTTCTAATCCACATTGTTTTCAAAGCATCAATAACATTTTTATATCTAGCATATTTAAACTGCCGTGTATGTAATCTAAAATTATAAATTTTTGCTTTATCTTGTGATTTTTGCCCCGAAAAAAAAACGGGTTGTACTCTTTAATCATATCTTCAGTTGAATTAGGGACAAGAAAGAAATAAGTGATTTAGTTTAAGAATAACTTAACTTTTGATTACTTTTTTTCCAATTGGTGTTAAAAAATCTATTTCATTTATTAAGTGTTTGTTCAATTTATTTTACTCTTTGGTTTTAGTTCAAACATATCGTTTTATCTAAATCTACATGCAAAGTAATTCCTAGTATTAAGAAGTAGTTTTAAAAAAAACCATGTTAATTTCCATCTAGTCGTGATCGTTTCTGAACTATATTTTTTCGTTCCAATACATACGACTTTCGCATTTCAAAATCAATGTTCAACCTTATCAACTGAAATATTAGATAGAATGGAATTAGTCTCTTTTAAAGAATCAATAGATCCATAGAAAATTACACCGATGGCATCTGTATATTGTGAAATTTTATTTCATTTATATATATTCCTTTAATTTGGGATTTGACCTAATTGTGCATGATACCATTTCTGCACATGAAATTAAGCTATAACATGATAAAGGGGATCCCCTTGCCTGCAGCCCTTTTCTATTCTGTAAAATAAGCATCTTTATAACATAAACTAAACCATTTTTGTATTGCGTGACCGAAATTAAACTGTTTCAAAGTTGTGTTTCTTCAAGGACTATGATAAAGAATCAAAAGCCTTTAATGCAGTATAATGTAAATCAGTCTACTGCCAATTTATCGCCCTTTTTTAAGTGCGTTTTGGTCTGTGTGTATCACGTTTAGTTAAATGTGATTTAAGATGTTGGCTATGCATCCTGTGCCAATTGTGTACACAGTAAAGTGATAGGAGGCCAGTTTTTCGAATATTATTTGGATTTGTCACCTGTGAAAAGTGATTAATGCCCAGGTTTGTGTTTTAAATAATGAATTAATGCAGTATGCCTCATCTAACGTTATGAATACAAACAACTTGAATGTGTTTATAGTGAACACTATAAAATCTTCTTGTCAAAAAGTTAAGGTCCGATTTGTAAATCATTTGGCACAAATGTTTCTTTGTGACCTTTTAACAAATAAGTAATCTATGCATGTTTCTTCCTTCAATATCAAACCATTCGGTTATTACTGCGGATTTAACCCACTTAATTTACCATGATGGCTTCCTCCCTGGTATAATTATCAATCGCATCCCGCACACGAGCATTGTAACGTTGGCAGTGGTTACAAAAGAAACTGGTATTGATGTTGTTTTCATAGCCAATGAAGAAAAACATGGGCAGAATAAAATGAAACTGGATTACCTAAGTGACTTATCTCATTGTTGAGTAAATGCTTTTGTTTTTAACAAACATATCTTGTTTACATGCATAAACAACTGCCTGCCTGACCTTAAGTTCCAATACAACCATACCACCAGTACTTTCAGTGCTCTGATTATAAATGTTAATTTGTATCATACTTGTATGACAATGTACGCAAAGTTGAACACTTGGTCTAGCAAACCAGAACCAGATAGACGGTGTCAAGCGTTCACTGCTGTAATTATAGTTAATGAGTTACCGTGTTGGGGGATGCATTTAATAAGAGAGAGCAAAAGCCTAAGGGGAACTGGCTGACGGTGTTGACTGTCATGGTGGGTAGCCGATTGCCCAAGGGTTGGATGTAGTATGGCACAGCGTGTTCTTGATGATCAGACAGCGGTGGCATATGATGCCAGGCCTGCGAACTCGTATTGTATCACGGAGTTACAAAGACCACGTGTCTGGTTCAGATCGAAATTCAAAAGTAACTCAGGTTCAATGCAAACTTGGCAAGTCAGTGGACAGAAGAGGTCATATCATCCAGATCCAGTTAGTCTACTAGGAGTTCCTAGGAGTTCATGAAGCAACCAACGTAGCATCTTTGGTGCGAAACCAGTTGCAGTGGGACCCTGGTGGTACAAGAGAAGTATTTATTGGCATATTACTGCAAAACTGTTAGTTTGAGGCTTTTAAAAACATACAAGTTAAAGCAGCACAAAGAATTGACCAGGGCCTCGTGTTCATTTTTGAATGGCGTGAACGGTCCACTAGCCCTGCTGAAAAAGATGTGTTTCTTCTAAGTCTATTCCCTAAAATATATTGACTTGACAATGAAAGTTTTTCTGCTAATCGGAGATTTACTTATCCATCAACGGGAACTTATGATTTGCCTTCAATATAATGAAACAAGGACTAAGGCCCGACCGAAAGAAAGATAGGGTGGTATACGGGGCGATATTACAAACGTTCTCGCCACCTGTAGCAGTACAAGAAAACAAGCCCTTATGGACATATTCTAAAGTAAGAGTAGCGGGTGAGCAACCCAATGAAACGAGTATGATGGTGGATCAATTCTTTAAGTGGGTAGAGTGTGTAACTTTACCATCCAAGACGGCTGAGGATACGGCCTAAGAGGCAGTAGATGATTTATTTTCACGATTGTGTTACCCTTTCCAGGTTTAGTTTAGACAAAGGTAGATATTTGGTCATTGGCCAAGTCGACCGCTTTAATCGCACCTTGATGTGTGATGTAAGATGTTATATCGGGAATTCACAGGAACAGGTGAATTTGCACCTGCAACAAATAGTGGGTTCAATTAGAAGTGCTGTCAATATAAGCACCTGTTTCTCACCCAAAACGTTATTGCCCGTGGACGGAAGTCAACTCGTCAAAATAGTAAATGTTTCCGAGTTGCGCAGCACGTCACAGCAGAAGAGTATGTAGCTAACATGATGATAAACAGCGTACAACGCAGCAAGCGATACATTGAGATCTTCATTTAAGAGCATGAAGCGTGATTATTATTTGCGGATCCTAGAAGTTTCAGAAAGGGAAGTGCAAGAAACTATCCTCCCAATGTAAGGGTCCTTTGGTAGATTTTAAAAGATACCCCTGTCATTATACAGGGTAAAACCGCGAAGGCGACATGTAGCAACGTTCACAGAAATCTATTGCCCTTCGTTTTACTTAATCCACTTTCTTTATCAGAGAAAGAACTCAGACTTTCAATCGAAGAAATGACCAAGGCAACAACGGAAAAGCAACACGTATCGTTACGGGACCTTGTTAGGACCATAATGTGGGATTAGTTACTGGCAGTTGCAGGCGAAGCAAACCAGTTGCAATTCTATAGCCAACAGTGCGTCGACGAGCAGAACGCAAAGGTCTCCCGTTGAAACCAGCCAATTCATCTGCACTGTTACGACGGTAGTGCGGCAACACGGGATGCATGGATTGCGGCCTTCCCAAACACTTGCTTTGGGTTCATTGGTTTGTTGGCGAGTTTTGTGGAGTACCAGGCTGAGGCACTTCGTAGTCTTGACCTGATGATGCTTCTCTTAGGAACTGATACACCTTATTTCGGGTACTTCGCCCATAGTGTGCTGATCACGGTTATCACCTATATATTATTATAAAAAAAGAATTGCACTACCACGATCTTCAGGAATCGCATGGTCATCTTCGAAAGACAGAGTGAAGTGGAAGCATACGGAGGTTTAAAACACGTAACACCTATGACTATGGAAACAAAATAAAATATTTGTGATAAACGTTAAATTGATTCTAATTTTGGGTAAACAAGGTGTTTAAGTTATATATTTAATGTAATAAAAGGTAGTCGTATCTTTGCTATTTAATCAATTATTTCGACTATCATTACATGATATGTATTCACTATAGTATATGTTACTGCGATTTTGTCACACATCTTGCATTTTGATTTACTTAAACGGGCCATAGTCTAAATTAAAACAAAAATTATTTTCTAATAAACCAATGATTGTATTGAATTTTTCTTTGTTGATATATTACAAAATGACCAGAACGAAAAAAAGGATAGTATACGTAACTATTTTTTAATATGTTATTCTAATATTGTAATCATACGAAATCAGTATATTCCGATATTACAATGTGAACGGTTTTGAAACAAATTTTAAATAGTAAATAAATGCATGGAAAAAAAACACTTATTTTTTCTATGAAACAATTTTCTAGAATGTATTGCTTATACGATTCATTTATACCCGTTAACAGAAACAAAACATAGTCAGCATAAGGGTAATACCGACTATCAGCATTACGAAATAATTCAATGTTAAGTCTGTTCTGGAAACTATTGACACCAGTTCCTGTGAAACTACTCTTATGCTGTCCTTCACAGCATGTCATTGTTATAATGTATTTCATCACTCCCTGTTGTATATAATTATAAATTATGTTGTATAATGGGCCCGTAGCCTAAATTGCAAAATAAATATCTTGTATCTTGTATCTTCACCCATTCATATTCAATATTCTCTTGGAAATTAATATTTCATCCATTCTGTTCCACTACTGGCAGATTCGGGTAGTTTGTTTGAGCATGGTGCCACAGATAGATACAGTTAAGTCAAGTCATGTCAATATATTTATTGATAATAAAAGCCTCCGGCCCAGAATGTTTTGTTATACATTCATAATACATGCTGTGTCCCCTATTGTGTTATATAAATATTCAAATTTATATAAAGGACATAATTTACAAAAATACAAATATTCTTAAAGTCATTGCGGAATCAGAATTCATAAGAAAATAAAAGTCGTCTAAAGATGTTTCCTTATTATACCAATTTAAAAGCACTTGCTCACGCACAAGAGAAGATTCTAGACAATGGAAGAAAGCATGATACTCACAGGCAATTACCTCTGTGTTGGTAATTGACAGACAATATATGCATATTCTCCTTTCTATAGGAATGTTGGTATGTTTACCAATTTCAATACCCAACCTAGGATTAAAACATCTAAATTTAGAAAAAAACTATTTATTTATATGGTAGATCTAATACCAAGTATTTTTCAACACGAAGCAATGATTTAAAATTATTTTAGTGATTACATTGACTACATAAATTAAAATCACTATGCAAATCCTGCGAAAAGTATCAATTAATCTCTGCTTAAATAAACTGACAAACATGAGGAATGTTACCAATTTCTTGTGATATCCAAGCAAATCCAAATCCATATATAAATAGTAAGTCTTTAACTGTTGACGTCCAATTTATTCTGCCATTGACTTCATGACATTCCAACATTTTATAACATGGCTTAGGATATCTTGAGTCGGACATATAATATTTTTTAGAAAGACATATATAAAATAGAAATAGGCAGCCTTCCACATTCGCCTAAAACAACATAATTATTGGTAGTCCGATTTACACCTAGGATTATTTTACAAAGATCAAGGTGAACAGTTTCAATGATACTAGATTAACAATAGCCCCATACCTGTGAAGAGTAACATAGTATTGGTTTTATTAGTGAATCAAATAGTTTAAAATACTCATAAGTTTGAAAATATCCAAATGTTTTTTTCATACTGTTTGATAGTTAAAATGGCTTTGTGGGCTTGAATAGCAAGTTTTTCATAGGTTGGTGACCAAGTCAATGTCGATGTAAAATGAACTCCCGTATGTTTATACTTAAACACAACATTAAAAAGTGTACCACCGAAATACCATTTCTCGTTGTTCCTTAAATTACATCCATTTCTATAAACGATTATCTCAGTTGTATTTAGATCAACTTCCATTCCAGTGTCATTACAAACATATTTAATAATTTTAAGTTGTTGCTGTAATTTAATTACCGTTTCAACACAGTTGGTGATGTTGTCTGCAAACATGAGACAAATAATGTCCGGTATGTCTTCCATAATGAAAATTCCCGAACCACAAGACTGTCGAAGTAAGAGAGACAACTCGTTAATAGATAAAATAAATTGTTGTACTCGTTACGTCCCCTTGTTGGGTATCTGTATTACAAGATGTGCTAATACAGCAGCAGTTTTTGAAACTTAAAGATGTGATTCCAGTAGTTGCATCTCTAAAGAAGATTTACAAGGAGGCAATCAAGTCATATATATTCCACTGTATGAGTTAATAAATAGGCCTTTCACTTTGATCCTTTTCATATTATAATCATACCTTGAGTATGTTTAATTCATCGTAAATGGTACACAGCGGTAAGATTGAATATATTTATTCACCTTTATTTTCAACAGTTTGTTCTCATTCGGTAGCCGCATTTTGTTTCCGGTCTCAGTGTCAATTAAAACAGTGAATCCTATTTGAGGCATGTACCTAGCAAGAAGAATCAGAACATTTGTATCCGGCAGTCAAACTATTATAGGACTCTGTGGCCTAGTAGATGCAATATTAAGACAATATTATAGAATATCAGCCTCCTCTTGAGATGCGAATAGTTCTTATTGTACTGCATTATTTTAATTCCACGAGAGTCTGTGAGACTTATCACCAATTACATCGTTGATACAACTCTCTTGCATGTCATTGGCATATGTATCAGACGTCCACTGTTTTAAACGGAGGACAATATAGCTCGCCTATCAAGGCCATCGTCTATCAGGGCCTACTTCAAAACACTTATAGCATTGGTAAAAGTCCAAAATCCAAAAGTGGAATAATTCAGTTGAAATTGAATTTACAAAAGAAAGAAAACCGTTTAATAGCAACAGCATAAATTATATAGTTTCTGAGAACTATAACCCAATATTACCAGTCTTGCACACAAAGGTTTTACCAAAATCCATTCCAGAGTTATGGGACTTGACATACAAGGTCATCTAATGACCCTGAATAAGTGTGTGAAGTTTCAAAGCAACAGCATACACAGTGTCTGAGAAAAGGCTTTGCACGCAAAGGTTTGACCAAAATTCTAAGTCGGTAATATATGTGACGTATTGAGATACAGAAATGTTTGCATATGAACTAGTTCTAAATGAATTGCGCTGAACTACAGTCTCTCCTCGGATATCGGAGATGTTGAATTTCTAATTTGCGTCTTTCTTTTAAAGATAGGACCATGATCCTTCCTTTACACAACATTCGCCTTTGGTGCGCTTTTAAATATGGAAACTAAAAAACATGTGAAAGTTCAATTCGGCTTTTGTCGTAAGTAATATTTTCTTAGCTCAAACCTTTCCCACTTGCAGACACTTTCTGACGCAGCTACACCAGACGACTTTGGAAATGTTATGACCTATGACGAAATTGTCTCAATGATTTCAACCTTATTCAATAATTGTAATTTCGTTTATAAAGTTCCATATGATTGCCTATTAGTTTTCAAATTGACAACTGCTGATTTGTTGTACGTGGAATAGGGTTGATAAGAATAGCCGTCTTTGGCTCAGCGGAATAATACAACTTAGTTGTAAAGGATGTGCGATGCAATTTAATTCAGAAAAGTTCAATATCAACAATATCAAATGAAAAATGGTTTTTAGGCAATGAACGTGTAAGAATAACATCATGTTATAAATATATGGGACTGCATTTTACACCAAAGCTGTCTTGGTTCTCAGCTCAACAAAAATTAGCATCTCAAGCAAAGAAGGCTACATTTTCTATATACAGATATCAGAGATCTTTTGGTTATTTTCAATGCAAAGATATCTTTAAATTGTTCGATTCAATGATAAAACCAATTCTGTGCTACGGAGGACAAATTTGGGGTCATACATATTCAGATGCCCTAGAATCCGTACACTTTAATTTTTGTAAGAAATTTTTGAAATTAAATAGTACAACAAATAATATGGTAGCTCTAGGTGAATGTGGAAGATATCCCCTTTTTATAGATTATTATATGTATTGCATTAAGTATTGGTGCAGACTATTGAAAATGCCAAATAGTAGGTATCCACGCAACTGTTACCTAATGTTGAAATCTTTAGATGACGTAGGACGTAAAAACTGGGCAACTTCTGTGAAAAACTTACTCTTCCTATATGGTTTTGGAAACGTTTGGATCTCACAGGAGGTTGGTAACGCGAACCAGTTTATTAGATGTTTTAAACAACGTCTAATAGACTGTTTCAAACAAAATTGGCATGGAAATATCAACGAATCCGGTCCATGTTCTCACTATAAACATTATAAATCCCTATTAAATACAGAACAATATCTACTTATAGACATGCCGTTAAACCATAAAATTGCTCTAGCAAAATTTCGTTGCTCGAATCATAAGTTTAGCATTGAGACCGGTCGACATAGTAAAATTACTCGAGAAAAAAGGATATGTTTATACTGTCTTCAAAAATTTAATCAAAACATTATTGAATGTGAATATCATGTATTTTTCCAGTGTGAAAAGTTCCACGAAATCAGACAGCATTTCCTTTTCACCTGGTATAAATCTTATACTAACATAACTTGTTTTTATAGCTTACTACAATCCGATAACCCTTTGTTAATTAGAAAATTAGCACACTATGTACACATGCTGTTGAAAGAGTTTTAGTTTTAGGGACATTTCATATATTGTAAAAATTGTATAAATAGTATGTATTATGGGCCGGTGGCCTAAGTACTTCTGAATAAAGATTTGTCATTGTCATTCGCTTCCGCGCAATAAGATCACGATCTAATCGTTTTACCGTCTAAGCTTACAAGCATGAGAACGGTTATGTCAAAAACCTAACTATAAAAGTAGGTTCTTTGATCGCAAATGATATTCATGACAATATATCCGAAGGTCTGTTTTGGCTCGACGTGTAACATGAATTAACCAAACCCCGTCATCAACAAGTTCTCCTTTTATCAAATGTTTTCCATAATTGATCTTTAATTCTTTGATATGTTTCTTTATTTTATGTAGACGTTTTGAATGCTGCAGATTTATCATATGTTGGAAAGGGGGGTTAAAGAACAAATAAAGAGATGTGCAATTGTTAGCTGATCATGAAGTGATCTTATCAAGTTAACCTCTTTCCACATACAATTAGCAGACGACTTTAAAAACACTTTGTCAATAATTATTTTCAACAGTGCCTCCATTTGTCACCATGCGCTTTCTGACCGCTCAACAGCAGTCGAGTCGTAAAAGGTGTGGCCATCCGTCACAATGTTATCTACTTTATTTTATAGTTGATATTGCTAAAGTGGCATTACACTTGTTATTTCCTCTTCTGGTCTTTTCTTAGATGAACTTTCTTTGTGTGCCTCGTTTATGCGGATCACGATGGTATCTTTCCACACAGATCATTTACCTGCAGCGGGGTGAAAGACTTTGACATATCTTGTGATGATGATTGTTAATGTTAGTCAAACATTTCCTATGCTGATGGAATCATCCCTTAGCTCCCAAAGTCATATTCTGTTTTGTTTTAACTTTTTGAATAAGTTGTTAACAGTTAAGTAACTAGGACCATAATATGAACATATAACAGGACAATGATCTATGAATTTAACAAAATGTAAATACAGTTCAGAACGGCAGATATTCTAAAAACTTATTTTAAGTCACCCTTTTACACGATGTTTCATAAAAATGCGCTTGCTTTTCAGAAATTATCTTTATTGGTTCTCTCTTCTAGAGACCCTTAAAGTCGGTCTTCGTTTCTGTCCGTTTGTTTGTTTGTTTGTGGCAAGCGTAGCGCCAAAACTATTCAACGGATTTCGACCAAACTTGGTAGGGATGAAGGGTCTAGGCTCTAGTTGTTCCTTTTGTAGTATGGTCGCCATAGAAACCACCGTTGCTATGGAAACGGGCGAAAACCGAACGACATCGAATGATCGTCCCGATTTTGGCTAAAAATCCGGACACGACCAAATATCGACCAACCAGACAGCACTTCACATAGTCATTTTCAACTTCCGTTTCACGTACTTTTACACGAGGAGAAGAAATATTCAAGTGAATTTGACGCTGTTCTCGCGACAACTCGATAGCTTGTTTCATTATTCGTGCGGTGTCGAGACACGAGAAAACCATCGTCGCAGTATGCTTGTACAGATAATAGTGTCTTACTGATTAACCAACCTGCTCTTGAGATATTGAATAGGAGTAATTAACAGCATACCACTCTTTAATACGGATGAAGATAAAATGGCTGTTTGTCACAACACATGTCCACCCGTAACTACTATTTACACAAACTTTCTATACATGACTTATAACTGTATTTCAGGTAGATCGTGGTATTTCCTTGTTACCAACACTAAGGATTTTATTTGCCCTGACACGACCAAATATATTTTCCCGCATCTATTAGCATGTAGGATGGAAGCCAATAATATTATTTTTTAAAGTGTTTAGTATGTATAATCGCTCAAACTTTTCATGTTATCACCATGTTTCCAACTTAATTCAATATTGATTTATTCATTGGGGCTTAATGCGGTTTTCAACTATTTTTCAGTATATCATGGGTGCCAGTTCACATTTGTATGCGTTTCATAGCTACCAGTTCTCCTTACAACATACTTCTAAGGCAGCTGACTGCTTTTCCACATTGAATGTTTGCCCATTGGTGAAGCACAAATGACGATTGTCACATTGACATTTTTTTATTACACGTTGAAAATGCTAGCCAACTGGGATTCGAACTCACAACCCTTGGATTGACAGCCCGTGCCGCTACTGACTAAGTCATTTTGGGTCAATAATTAAGCTTATAATTATTGAGATATCCCGAAGTTTTGCGTAGATGTTTTATATGTCGTCGGCTGCATACATGTATATCTAATGTATTGGAAGTGGTCTTCATATTCATTGGTCGGTGGAATCACGCACGAGTTTGTGATGTAACATGGATCTGTTTACCATAGTCGACATATCAGATGGCAATTTTAAGATACGCCAGCTTTTTCCATGATGTTTACCTAAACGAAGTCCACTATGTACAAGTTCAAAATATAACTTATAAATGAGCCGTGTTATGTGATATTGATGACTTCGAACAGTGAAATGAACTTACACCCGCAACCTGTTATAAGTCATAAATGGCAACATTTGGAACGTTTTGACAAAACATAAGAATAATTTCGAATATTGTGGCACAGGAAGAACTATCTCATTGTTAACACTGTGAGGAAGTTCTCATTTTGCTACAATGGCTTGTATTCATTTTTAAAATGATACTTTCATTAAAGAGATTTCGTCGTTTCTAGTCGTCTGATACATATTTAAAGATGGCTTTTGTGAACAGTATAGATCCAGAACAGAGATGCACACTGCTCATTTACAACTTACAATGTATTTACTTGTGTAGATTCGGATAACACTTGACCAGGTGAACAAGACAATCTGAACATACAATTAAAAAAACTTGTTCCTTTTCTCATACACTCGCTCTGAACTTCTCTGGTTCGATCAATGCGAAACTCGGGGGTGTAAGGAGCTTGAGAAAGAGTGTAGTTATTATTATTAAAATTGAAAGACAAAATGTTGAGATTCTTTATCAATTCTTGCTATGCAGAAAACCCATATTGCGAGCAATGATTTTGAAAGTTAACAATAGCTCGTGATGAATTTGCATGCAGAATTAACTATTTGGGGAGCAGACTCAACAATATAGAATATTTTATATAATGTATAATCGGATAAAATTTAAGACACGCCCACTGGATTTTATTTACGGGGCCTCCGCGGTAGAAATACAGGCCTCTCCCATTTAAGGTTTTCCGCGGCGGGAACCCTGCAGTTTCTGCTAGAGCGGACACTTATCTGAAATACTTGGAAAACGCCGCGTATGGCCGAGGGCGACACCTTACACAGTTGGTTTAATCATTTTATCTATAGCTCCTCTCATCCCCGAGGCGAGCGTTGTTTTGGAAACTCCCCATTGAGCTGAACTGTATATTTAGATATTCACAAGTAGCTTCAAAGAAAGCTTACTTGCCTCTTCATAATAGTAAAAGACTGCATAATTCCACCGGATCTGCTGTAAATACTGTCGTGAACAGACTATGTTTTAAGCAATGGGAATGATGATGAACCGATATGAGTGTGCTTGATACTGTATTTGACGATGACAATAATATTGACGATGACATTTGTTTCATATGATAACGATAATAAAATGAATAATTTTATGAAATTGATAGTCATTATTACTCTAATGCTTACTATTTTCTAACTGATTGAGAAAGTGATATTCACTAATGTTATATTTTGATGTAACGGATAATACTAAATCTTAAGACTTTAAAAATGGTAGTAATGGCTTTCCCTATTTGGCGCCAGCATTGTGGGGTTAACATTACGTCAGACTCTCTGTTGTTAGCTAAAACAGACCAGTGGTACTAGTACCTTACCAAGGAAAATCAGTGATACAACTGAACAATTGTTTAAATCGGCGTAAACACCATAAAGCAAGTTACTGAATCTTACATACAATGCATTCTAGAAAAAACTGTTTCATAGAATGAAATAAGAATTGTTTCTCTTACATATTATATGAGTCATTAGAAAACCATTTATTTTCTGTAGGTAGACTATGGTTCATTCAAGAAAAAATCTTAGAAACGATATAACATCGTACATATTTCATATTATGATAGTCTTAAGACTTCATTTAATAGCCTTTACGAATTTCCTTTCATCAAAGCATATGAAACATATAACTATAACAATGTTTTACCATGAATCAAAATCAATGTAATTTTTTTACAAATTTACTTTTTTGTTTCCATTTGCATAGGGGTAACCGCTGTATTTCCGTAACAAACCAATGCCCAGTTTGCAGAAAACGGGAATATTCTCTACAGGCAATACGCTTTCAGAAAAACATAGTGAAGAAACTTCTCAATGGGTGGGGGGTCGTCACTCTGACCAATAGCCTATACCATATTTATTCAAAAATGTAAACCTCTCTTATTATGTACGAAACAAATAGGGAGTCGAATACATATTCGGCGGTTTCCTTTTAACGTCAGATTTATCGTCTAAGATGTTTTCCTCTTGTAGTAATTTCATGCGGTATGCTTTTAATGGTTCTGCTTGTTCCACAGTACTAGATGTCATTTGTGGATACTCTTCCATTTTACAACTACTGAAACTAAAATATGCATTAATTTTTGTACTTTCGTTTTGCGGTGATTCGGTACTAATTTACGTGAATATTGTGACCACAGTTAAACTAGTAGACTACTAATGGGTTCACACATGGACGCGGAGCTGAATTGTTACGTGCATTTCAAAAACAGATTGACAAGAATCGAGCTATATAATTTAATATGTATGTTCAAAAGAGAGTCGGATGTGAAAACGATATACATGGGAGAGGACATGTTGGTGTCCCGTGACTGGTTGTTCGCTTGCTTGTTAAAATACCATCCGTGGCTTCGGGCTTTGTTTCTGATTGCATGCTGGCGGAAAGACATCCCGTGATACTTAACAATGTGTTCACTCTATGGCTAGTTTGGCACTCAATGCCTTTCCACTGTGGTTTCGATACCGTATGGACCTTTTGGATCATATCGGTCAATTGCCCTGTAACCCGTTTCAAGTTTATGAAGAGTTGTGATTCATTGGTAGAAGTGTCAGGGTTGACACGTTCATTTGGACGCTTTACTTCAGTCAGCAATTCATTGCTGCTTGTAATGGATCCATCTACTTCTGCATCCATTATGTCGTGTGACTGACCGAGTTCAGCGTACGATGTTTGATCAAGTTGGTTATACAAGGCTTCAACATTTTGTCTCGTTTCTTGTAATTGTTTTTTGAACTTCTCTCTTGACATTCTTATGGATTCTTTGTTTTGCTTCGAGTCATCAATGACATTTCGAATGTTGGTCCGTATCTCATCAAGTTTATCGTTTAGAACGTCGAACTCTTTGTTCTCTTTGGTAAAGCCCTTCGCCAATTCAGGAATGTATTGTTTTCCTTTACATGTACTGAAAAATGAATATGATGTTGTTGTCCAAATTGGATCCATAATTTATTTCTATTGCATAAATAAAGGTGTTAGATAAAGGGAGAATTATGTTGCAGTAGCGATACTTTTTTTGGTATTGTGTACTAAGCTCGTGGAAAATTGATTTCTCCCTAGACGGAAGATGTCAATTTGACAACGGCACGAGTAGACAATTCAAAGCCATTGTTCGATTCTGCACCATAAATTTCCTTTTAATATACACTTAGTATTACTGATAAATATACAAATTTCGATATTTTCTATAACGAAATCAAACAATTTACACATGAGATCAAATTATTTATTGGCGTGTGAACCCCGCCAAACTACCCTAATTTGAATGAAGTGTCATAGTTCAGTAACGTCACATCATAATAATTCAATGACATAACATTACAATATTTGGTACCGTATTACCACGTTCTGTGCTTTTGTGGTATTACTACATTGAGAAACTGAACATTTAAATGTTGTTGTATACAGTCATTTCCCAGCACATGCTAGTGCTAGTAGTAATACCACACAAGCACAGAACGTGTACTAAGATACAAACTGTATTTGGTCATTTCATTGAGAAACTGAACATTTTATTGCTGTTGTATACCGTCATTTCCCATCACGTGCTAGCAGTAATACCACACAAGCACAAAACGTGTACCAAGATACGAACTGTATTTCGTAATTACTTTGAGAAACTACACATTGCTGTTGTATACAGTCATTTCCCAGCACATGCTAGTGCTAGTAATAATACCACACAAGCACAGAACGTGTACTAAGATACAAACTGTATATGGTCATAACATTGAGAAACTGAACATTTAACTGCTGCTGTGTACAGTAATTTCCTAGCACATCCTAGGTTAGTAGTAATACCACACAAGCACATAACGTGTACCACGATACAAACTGTAATTCGTTATTACATTGAGAAACTGAACATTTAATTGCTGTTGTATACATTCTTTTCCCAGCACATGCTAGTGCTAGTAGTAATACCACACAACCACAGAACGTGTATCAACATACGAACTGTATTTCGTCATTACATTGAGAAACTGAACATTTGATGTTTCTTGTCTTTCTTTACTTATATGGATTAGATATGTCTATAAGTAACATGTGTCTTCGTTGTCATACAGCTGACATGCCAAGCCTGAATACACAATTTGTTTGTCACACTTTTTTGAGTCAATTGGATCAACTGATTTGATTGATTTTACTTAATTAGACAGTCCTGATAAGCTTGATACCGTTAGATGATTTTCATTGTTTGATCAACGTTTTAATTTTCAAAATGTGTAGCGAATACATTACAGTTTACTTCCCAGCACATGCTAGTGCTAGTAGCGCACAAAACGTGTACCAAGATACGAACTGTATTTCGTCTTTACTTTGAGAAACTACACATCTAATTGCTGAAGTATACAGTCATTTCCCAGCACATGCTAGTGCTATTAATAATACCACACAAGCACAGAACGCGTACTTAGATACAAACTGTATTTCGTCACTACATTGAGAAACTGAACATTTAATTGCTGTTGTATTCAGTCATTTCCAAGCACATGCTAGTAGTAATACCACACACGCACAAAACGTGTACCAAGATACGAACTGTATTTCGTCATTACTTTCAGAAACTACACATCTAATTGCTGCACATGCTAGTGCTAGTAGTAATACCACACAAGCACAGAACGTCTACCAAGATACGAACTGTATTTCGTCATTACATTGATATACTGAACAATTGATGTTTCTTTGCTTTCTTTACTTATATGGATTAGTTATTTCTTAAGTAACATCTGTCTTCGTTGTCATACGCTGACATCCCAAGCCTGAATACACAATTTGTTTGTTGTATACAGTCATTTCCCAGCACATGTTAGTGCTAGTAATAATACCACACCAGCACAGAACGTGTACTAAGATACAAACTGTATTTCGCCACTACAATGAGAAAATTAACATTTAATTGCTGTTGTATACAGTCATTTCACAGCACATGTTAGTGCTAGTAGTAATACCACACAAGAACAGAACGTGTACCAAGACTGTATTTCGTCATTACTTTAAGAAACTGCACATCTAATTGCTGTTGTATACAGTCATTTCCCAGCACATGCTAGTGCTAGTAGTAATACC
The DNA here is from genome assembly GCA_031761405.1 of Serripes groenlandicus. Lineage (NCBI taxonomy): Eukaryota > Metazoa > Mollusca > Bivalvia > Cardiida > Cardiidae > Serripes > Serripes groenlandicus. The sequence goes on from JASEVX010000009.1 coordinate 72,745,090, forward strand.
AAACAAGCACAGAACGTGTACCAAGATACGAACTGTATTTCGTCATTACTTTGAGAAACTGCACATGCTAGTGCTAGTAGTAATACCTCACAAGCACAGAACGTGTACCAAGATACAAACTGTATTTCGTCTTAACTTTGAGAAGCTGAACATTTAACTACTGTTGTGTACAGTAATTTCTTAGCACATGCTAGTGCTAGTAGTAATACCACACAAGCACATAACGTGTACCACGATACAAACTGTATTTTGTTATTACATTGAGAAAATGAACATTTAATTGCAGTTGTATACAGTCATTTCACAGCACATGCTAGTAGTAATACCACACAAGCACAGAACGTGTACCAAGATACGAACTGTATTTCGTCATTACTTTGAGAAACTGCACATCTAATTGCTGTTGTATATAGTTATTTCCCAGCATATGCTAGTGCTAGTAGTAATACCACACAAGCACAGAACGTGTACTAAGATACAAACTGTATTTCCTCATTACATTGATATTCTGAACATTTAATTGCTGTTGTATACTGTCATTTCCCAGCACATGCTAGTGCTAGTAGTAATACCACACAAGCACAGAACGTGTACCAAGATACGAACTGTATTTCGTCATTACTTTAAGAAACTGCACATCTAATTGCTGTTGTATACAGTCATTTCCCAGCACGTGCTAGTAATAATACCACACAAGCACATAACGTGAACTGAGATACAAACTGTATTTCGTCACTACATTAAGAAAATGAACATTTAATTGCTGTTGTATACAGTCATTTCCCAGCACATGCTAGTGCTAGTAGTAATACCACACAAGCACAGAACGTGTACTAAGATACAAACTGTATTTGGTCATTCCATTGAGAAACTGAACATTTAATTGCTGTTGTATACCGTCATTTCCCAGCACGTGCTAGTAGTAATACCACACAAGCACAAAACGTGTATCAAGATACAAACTGTATTTCGTCATTACATTTATATACTGAACATTTTATTGCTGTTGTATACAGTCATTTCCCAGCACATGCTAGTGCTAGTAGTAATACCACACAAGCACAGCACGTGTACTAAGATACAAACTGTATTTCCTCATTACATTTATATACTGAACATTTAATTGCTGTTGTATACAGTCATTTCCCAGCACATGCTAGTGTTAGTAATAATACCACACAAGCACGAAACGTGTACCAAGATACGAACTGTATTTCGTCATTACTTTGAGAAAATACACATCCAATTGCTGCTGTATACAGTCATTACATTGAGAAACTGAACACTTGATGTTTCTTTTCTTTCTTTACTTATATGGATTAGATATTTCTATAAGTAACATGTGTCTTCGTTGTCATACAGCTGACATCCCTAGCTTGAATACACAGTTTGTTTGTCACACTTATTTGAGTCAATTGGATCAACTGATTTGATTGATTTTACTTTATTAGACAGTCCTGATAAGCTTGATGCCGTTAGATGTTTTTCATTGTTTGATCAACGTTTTAATTTTCAAAATGTGTAACGAATGCATTAAAGTTTACTTCCCAGCACATGCTAGAGCTAGTCAAAACTGATTTGATTGATTTTTCTTAATTAGACAGTCCTGATAAGCTTGATGCAGTGAGATGTTTTTTCATTGTTTGATCATTGTTTTGTCAACGTTTTAATTTTTACAAAATGTGTAACGAATACATTACAGTTTATTTCGCAGCACATGATAGTGCTAGTAGTAATACCACACAAGCACAGAATGTGTACCAAGATACAAACTGTATTTCCTCATTACATTGATTTATAAAATACTTGATTATTGTTGTATACAGTCATTTCCCAGCATATGCTAGTGCTAATACCACACAAGCACAGTACGTGTGCTAATGATACAAACTGTATTTGGTCATTACATTGAGAAACTGAACATTTAATTGCTTGTGTATACCGTCATTTCCCAGCACGTGCTAGTAGTAATACCACACAAGCACAAAACGTGTACCAAGATACGAACTGTATTTCTTCATTACTTTGAGAAACTACACATCTAATTGCTGTTGTATACAGTCATTTCCCAGCACATGCTAGTGCTAGTAATAATACCACACAAGCATAGAACGTGTACTAAGATACAAACTGTATTTCCTCATTACATTGATATACTGAACATTTAATTGCTGTTGTATACAGTCATTTCCCAGCACATGCTAGTAGTAATACCACACAAGCACAAAACGTGAACCAAGATACGAACTGTATTTCGTCATTACTTTGAGAAACTGCACATCTAATTACTGTTGTATACAGTCATTTCCCAGCACATGCTAGTGCTAGTAATAATACCACACAAGCACAGAACTTGTACTAAGATACAAACTGTATTTGCTCATTACATTGGGAAACTGAACATTTAATTGCTGTTATATACAGTTATTTCCAAGCACATGCTAGTGCTAGTAGTAATACCACACAAGCACAGAACGTGTACTAAGATACAAACTGTATTTCGTCATTACATTTATATACTGAACATTTAATTGCTGTTGTATACAGTCATTTCCCAGCACATGCTAGTGATAGTAATAGTACCACACAAGCACAAAACGTGTACCAAGATACGAACTGTATTTCGTCATTACTTTGAGAAAATACACATCCAATTGCTGTTGTATACAGTCATTACATTGAGAAACTGAACACTAGGGCCCGTATTCACCAAACTTTTAAATTTAGATTTTTGTCTATATCTAAATCTAAATATTTTGTTCACTTTTTGGATTCCCGGAGATTTAGATTTAGTCCGTATTCATAAAAGACAGTACCATTCATTTATAGTCTATTTATAGATTTTCATTTTTATCGTTATTTCACAAAGCCGGCATCTCAATTTTTCAATCCACACAGGGACAAGTATATATTGTCCCTGATCCACATAACTATGCATTTGCTTTGTTCAAATGATCGGCAATTCCTGTTCAGTATAATATCTGCCTTTTTCACTATGTTGCGTGACGAAAACTTCGTCTGTCGCTATTATTGTAGTTCGTTTTTGTCGTTTTCGATCATCTGTCATTTTCATTCATCCTTTTGTTTTTCGTAAATATCGCTAAAAGTGTCGTCTATGATTACACATACTTGATTCAAAGTTTACTTTGAGAACAATTGTCATCCATAAATGCAGAATTAAAATCTATAAATATCTGTTTCAAGGTAAATTTCGCCGTCTACTTGATTCGTTCTTTTTCGCTTTAAAGTGTCATTTTCATGAATATCGCGGTAAACACGATTTCAGTGTATTGCCTTGCCGACATGTTTTTTATCACGGATGCGATGGGAACTTACAAACAAACTGTGATCGAATTGTAAATTTGGACAACAATTCAACTCTTATATCAACTGATTGATTCCTTTTTAAACTGGAATGACTTTTACAAAATGTGTCAAAACCCCAAATTGTGGACACTGTTCAAACGTGTTTACATGTATGCAGGGACGTAGATAAGAACAGCTCGCAATAACTAAATGGTACTTTTCCAAGAATCTAATATATTGGCAGCTACTAGTGACTACATTGCTCTGAAGAACATAATCAATTGACTTGTTGGCTACAAATAATATCAAGCCTTTCCCATTTGCAGACATATTTTGATGTGATTAGAGCAGATGAATTTGTACATGTACTTCAATTTATAGAGATTTTCCATTTTTTAAATAGATTTTTACTAAGTATTGACATATATATATTACACATAATTACAAATATTTGTCATTAGAAGAAAGGTGCTTAATATCTTTGTGACATCTTTAATTTTATGGAAAGGGACCAAGGGTTAATGATGAAGTCAAACAGAATTATTTTCATTCTATATCAATTATTTATATGCATCAAACTATAATTCTGACAGTTAAACACTTGTCTACTTAATAAAATATAACATATTATTGAATATTGTTTTGTGAACAAATATCAAAATAGCACATGTTTAATTCATTCAATTATACAACATAGCATGTGAGGAAACATTTCTTCAATTATAATAGCATGCTCGACTATTTGGCCATTTGATACTATAGTCAACAGTTGTTACTGAGATAGTGGCTTGATAGTATATAACTATAACTCAAGTTAGATAAGTCTTGTTTGAATAGTATATGCTGTTTGTGAGAAAAGGCATTGCATGCAAAACTCTATCCCAAATTTCTAACTTCAACTTGGACTCTTGCACACAAAACTTTAACCAGAATTTCTAAATAAAAAAAGGGCTATAACTTGCAGTAAATCCAGGATATAGTTATCTTGATAATCTACATAGGTGTGATGGTTGGGAAGGGTTGTATAAAGTTGCAATGCAATGCATCAAGTAAATACAGAGATATTGACTCTTAATGTAGTTGCATGCAAAACTTTAACCAGAATTTCTAAGTCCAAAAAGGGGCATAATTGTGTCAAAATCTGATATATATAGTTTTGGGACTTGTCCTGCAAGGTCATTTTATGATGTCCAACAAGTGTGTGAAGTTTCAAAGCAATAGCATATGTGGTTTTTGAGAAAAAGCCTTGCATGCAAAACTTTTACTAAAGTTGCAACACAGACGCATATTCTTCGAATAGTCGAGCTAAAAATGAGTACTGTGAAAGAATTTTTATTGTTAAATAATATTACTTTTGAAATGCATGAAAACATCAATATTTCAGGCCTTTATCTGATAAGGACGACTTTTGACAACACTGTCAAATTTATTGATGCAGTTTTCTAGATATTTCGTAGTTTTCCTTTTTTTCTTCAAGCAGTCGGCTTTAAAATAAAATATACGTTCAGACATATTGTTATTAACAGTCAGTAACTCTTAATCATACCAAAGGTTACAAAATAACCCTTTCCAAAATACAACAATTCTGCCACATACAACTTTGAAATTGTCTATGCATGGAAAAGCTCTTTAAATGATAGTATTACATTGTATTATTGAATTGTGTTGAAAACTCTGCAGCAAAATGAATAAGAGGCCCATGAGGGCCTATGCTCTACTGGCATTGTTCTAGCTTGTTTCAAAAGGAACCAATATGTCATCAATATTCAAATACCATCTAAGTTTGGTGAAGATCAGATAGTAAATGGAAGCTCTATTGTGTTCACAAGCTGTATTATAGCAATTTTGACAATTTCAAGGGCCATAATCCAGCCATGCATGGGTAGATCTGGCCAACTCTCATGAATATCTAACTACTGTATAAGTTTGATTGAGATACAATCAAAAATAAGGACTGTATCATGTTAACAAGCCCTATTATAGCACTTTTGACAATTTCAAGGGCCATAATTCAGTCATGCATGTGGCTTGTTTTCAAAAGGAATCAAGCTCTCATGGATATCTAACTACTGTATAAGTTTGGTTGAGATACAATAACAAATAAAGACTGTATCGTGTTAACAAGCTCTATTATAGCAATTTTGACCATTTCAAGGGCCATAATCCAGTCATGCATAGGCAAATCTGGCTGGTTTTCGAAAGGAACCGAGCTCTCATGGATATCTAACTACTGTATAAGTTTGGTTGAGATACAATCAAAAGTGAAGACTGTATCGTGTTAACAAGAAATTGTTTACGGACGGACGCACGCACGCACGCACGGACGACGGACGACGTCATCATCACGACATAAGCCCTTCTGGCCTTTGGTCAGTAGAGCTAAAAATGGCTCATGTTGAACAATTGCTCCCTTTGCCACAATGGTTTCAACAGTCGTCAGTTGTAGATGCATCTGAATGCCAGATGGAAAAGGTTTAAGATTTATGTTGTGGTAATGAGACATCTAAATAACAATTCATTCAATTAATTTAACAGGTCGATGAACCAATATGTATATTTAACATCAAAATATATTTTTCAAGTACTGGTTGAACAGTTTTTCAATTAAAATTGAAACTTGTTCTTGGTGACACTTTCTGGCACCTCTACAGCAAATACCTTTTGAAAACAGCGTGGCAAAAGCAGATTTCTTTCCAACTTTATTCAATTATAACTATTATTGTTCTTTCAATTAAAGAGTTTCCTTATTTTTGAATACTTGCAAATGCACTGAAACAGAAAGTAATTTGTTGAAGATTTATGTATATGGGAAAGGGTTAACAAAATAGTGTCTAGATGTACTATTTATTCTGTTCTTTAACAGAATTTAAAAAAAATACATAATATCTTTGCTTCACAAATAATTGACTTTAAATGTTGTTTGAATTTAAAAGTACTCTTATTATTTTATGGAACACATTTAAGACTTTACATCAACAAATTTATTGTTCAATAAAGAAACTAGCTTTTTTTAGGCCTCTGCAGCAGCACATTTTGTATTCAATTTGATAAAAGGAGTAAATGCTCATCATAAGCACTTTCTCCTTTTGTCACAAGCCCACACTGTTTTCAATTCTATGCACTTACAGATATTTTTTCATATCTTTGCTTAACAAAAAATTGACTTAATTGTTGTAATATAAATATAATCTAATTCTTAAATCTAAAGGTCATGATTTTACAGTTCGAGAAGTAAATTCAAGTAAATGTTCATGCACTGGTTGAACATTTCAAAAAAAATGAAACTAATTCATATGTCAAGCCTTTTCCATATACAACAAAGCTACAGCACATGACCTTGACAACATCTAGGCAAAATAGAAGATCTCGCTAACTAAAGTTATAATTCATGGACATAAAGTAGAAAGCATTATAGCAAAAGGAAAAAAATTCTCATAAGCAATTTCTCCTTTTGTCACAATGGTTTCAAAAGTCGTCTGCTGCAGAGGTGTTAAAATGCATATGTTTCAAGGAAATGGTTAACAAAATATTGACTTCAATTTTTGTAATTAATATAAAAGTACAATAAATGTTAATTAAAGTCCCTAATTTTATAGTTTGAAAGGTAAACTTTTTCCAACATACAACACAAATCTGCATTTAACAACTTTACAATGATCTAAGGCAAATACATGTTTAATGAAAATCTCCTTAAATGAAAGTATGATCATGGAATAAAGTTGAAAACATTGTGGCAAAAGGAAACATTGCTCATTATGAGAAATGTCTCCTTTTGTCTCAATATTTAAAATAAATATGTCAGCTGTAATCGGGAAATGGTTAACCTAAAAGAAGTTTTCTTTTCGCCATAACCTGATTTTTCTTCTCAACACAGAGTGATGCCTCTATTGTAACATATTTTGAAAAACATTACTAAAATTTCAAAAAGTAGAAATTATGTTAACCAAGCAAATCCTCTACATCCCATCACATTTTCAATTCTGCATTAACTTTTTTTTTATTTCAATTCTCAAGATATTGTATGCCTTTGTTTTTCACATTATACAGCCCTTAAGCCCTTTCCCACATACAACATATTTGCAGCATGTTATTTTTAAAAAATCTAGGCAAACGCTTTGAAAATGTCTATTTATGTAAGAATTAATTATCATCGAGAAATTATTAACTCATATATGAAAACATTTTGTAAAAAGAAGAAACTGCGTATTATGTTTTCAAAAGTCATATGATGCAGAGGCCTCAGAAAGCGTCTGTATATATATGGGAAAGGGTTAGAATAGCATAGTAAGTGTTAGAAAGTATTTAACAGAAACATCACTCTAATGATACACTGTGACTATGGCAACAGTTAATGATATTGTAAGGCCTATTTGGGGCTGGCTGTCATCTCATCTCCTTCAGTTCATGAATTCTGTATAATTTCTGTCACCATTCCCAACTGAAATTAAAGAAAAATACAAATGCCATAACATGCTCATGTTTAAATATTATAATACAATCATTGACAGTTAAAGAAAAGAAACATAGATCTGTTCAATCCTTTCCCACATTATGCATATATAGGTGGGAAAGAGTTAAATGCAGTCATTTTCCATATGGAATTTTGAATTACATATTCTTTACATTTGTAAATGTAAGTTCACTTACTAAATTGAGTTGAAAGTACTGTGGCAAGAGAAATTGCTCATGACAGACAAATCTGCTACACAGTCATAAGAAAGCATCTGTATGTGGAAAAGTGTTAGCTATAGATGTATGGTGTGAAATGAATTGTGAACTAACCAGTTTATGGTCATTATTTTGAAAATATTGAGCTGTGTCAAGCATTTTTGAGTTCTTAATGACAGATGCATCCTTCCACAAAAATGGAAATGTAGCTCTACTTGTTTTATATCAGTATAACAGTAACAGGCAGCATTTGGGAGCATTACTACTAGGAAATTGGGAATAAATCACAAATAAATATATGAATATGCAGCACCCATGCTCAGGCTATGGGTATTAATATTCAGATAAAGATAGAAAATATCAGAACAACAGACATTACATATCCTACCACAGTCCATACAATGATACGATTTTTAAATATGGGATTTCAAAAATGGGCCGAGACCATCAGATTACTAAATAACACTCATCAGTCATTGATCCTACTGCAACATTAATCAAACACAAAACAACACTCGCCTGTATGATATGAACACAGTCCCATTTTAAATGATGTCCTCTTCAAGTCATGCAAATAAAATTCAGGTGAAACGATTGGCAGTTTGGGTTAAGAGAATCAACCCGTGACACAAATCAAGAGCAACAGATTATGAAATCACCCCACCCATTCGTTTTGTACATCGATTGTTTCATTGAAAAACTTAGTCTTACCAGTGTAAGATTGGCCGCTTTAGGACAGATGTTGACTGTACGAACAGTATAGACATGCCCACATTGTCTCTCTTGTCGGTCTTTCGGATTACATGATCATTGAAATACGTTTCCTGAATTTCTGAATGCTAATCACGACATGAGTTCACATCATTTTCGTCGACTCGAGACTGTTCGTTTGTAATTCGACATCTTTGATTATAAATATCCTTCACTGGTATTCAACTTTAAAGCTTTATGTGGCAGTATAATGCACCTAAGTGTCGTTTTCTCTCTCGAAAATATCAACAATCCAGCATAAGCCTGGGTCCGCTAGCTCAAAATTTCATTTTTGACACAGGCCGGAAGTGTGTCCTTTTTTTCTACTAGAAACGGGAGACAACTATAAATGACTCGCTTACAAACCCTTTTCGATCCCAAATTTTGGTTTTACACCTATTAAAAGTACATTTGAAATATTCTAGCGGTGGGCACAAAACAGTCGCCATTTTGTTTCCAATTTAGTCGGCTAATTTAGCATGCCCCGAAGCGGACTAAATATTTAGTCCGAAAATCTAAATATTTAGTCCGATTTACAATTTAGACGCGTTGGTGAATACGGACCAAATCTAAATCGACGTAATTTAGTGAGATAATTTAGATTTAGTCCGAAAATCGAATTTAGACGCGTTGGTGAATACGGGCCCAGATGTTTCTTTTATTTCTTTACTTATATGGATTAGATATTTCTATAAGTAACATGTGTCTTCGTTGTCATACAGCTGACATCCCTAGCCTGAATACACAGTTTGTTTGTCACACGAATTAGATCAACTGATTTGATTGATTTTACTTTATTAGACAGTCCTGATAAGCTTGATGTCGTTAGAAGTTTTTCATTGTTTGATCAACGTTTTAATTTACAAAATGTGTAACGAATGCATTACAGTTTACTTCCCAGCACATGCTAGAGCTAGTCAAAACTGATTTGATTGATTTTACTTAATTAGACAGTCCTGATAAGCTTGATGCAGTTAGATGTTTTTTCATTGTTTGATCATTGTTTTGTCAACGTTTTAATTTTTACAAAATGTGTAACGAATACATTACAGTTTATTTCGCAGCACATGCTAGTGCTAGTAGTAATACCACACAAGCACAGAACGTATACCAAGATACAAACTGTATTTCCTCATTAAATTGATATATAAAATACTTGATTATTGTTGTATACAGTCATTTCTCAGCACATGCTAGTGCTAGTAATAATACCACACAAGCACAGAACGTGTACTAAGATACAAACTGTATTTCGTCGATACATTGAGAAAATGAACATTTAATTGCTGTTGTATACAGTCATTTCCCAGCACATGCTAGTGCTAGTAGTAATACCACACAAGCACAGAACGTGTACTAAGATACAAACTGTATTTCCCCATTACATTGATAAATTGAACATTTAATTGTTGTTGTATACAGTCATTTCCCAGCACATGCTAGTGCTAGTAGTAATACCACACAAGCACAGAACGTGAACCAAGATACGAACTGTATTTCGTCATTACTTTGAGAAACTGCACATCTAATTTATGTTGTATACAGTCATTTCCCATCACATGCTAGTGCTAGTAATAATACCACAAAAGCACAGAACGTGTACCAAGATACAAACTGTATTTCCTCATTACATTGATATACTGAACACTTAATTGCTGTTGTATACAGTCATTTCACAGCACATGCTAGTAGTAATATCACACAAGCACAAAACGTGAACCAAGATACGAACTGTATTTCGTCATTACTTTGAGAAACTGCACATCTAATTGCTGTTGTATACAGTCATTTCTCAGCACATGCTAGTGCTAGTAATAATACCACACAAGCACAGAAAGTGTACTAAGATACAAACTGTATTTCGTCACTACATTGAGAAAATGAACATTTAATTGCTGTTGTATACAGTCATTTCCCAGCACATGCTAGTGCTAGTAGTAATACCACACAAACACAGAACGTGTACCAAGATACGAACTGTATTTCGTCATTACATTGTTATACTGAACACTTGATGTTTCTTTTCTTTCTTTACTTATATGTTTTAGATATTTCTTAAGTAACATCTGTCTTCGTTGTCATACGATGACATCCCAAGCCTGAATAAACAATGTGTTTGTCACACTTATTTGAGTCAATTGGATCAACTGATTTGATTGATTTTACTTAATTAGACATTCCTGATAAGCTTGATGCCGTTAGATGTTTTTCATTGTTTGATCATTGTTTGGTCAACGTTTTAATTTTCAAAATGTGTATCGAATACATTACAGTTTATTTCGCAGCACATGCTAGTGCTAGTAGTAATACCACACAAGCACAGAACGTGTACCAAGATACAAACTGTATTTCCTCATTACATTGAGAAAATACACATCCAATTGTTGTTGTATACTGTCATTACATTGAGAAACTGAACAATTGATGTTTCTTTTCTTTCTTTACTTATATGGATTAGATATTTCTATAAGTAACATGTGTCTTCGTTGTCATACAGCTGACATCCCTAGCCTGAATACATAGTTTGTTTGTCACACTTATTTGAGTCAATTGGATCAACTGATTTGAGGGATTTTACTTTATTAGACAGTCCTGATAAGCTTGATGCCGTTAGATGTTTTTCAATGTTTGATCATTCTTTGGTCAACGTTTTAATTTTAAAAATGTGTAACGAATACATTACAGATTATTTCGCAGCACATGCTAGTGCTAGTAGTAATACCACACAAGCACAGAACGTGTACCAAGATACAAACTGTATTTCCTCATTACATTGATATATACCATATTTGATTACTGTTGTATACAGTCATTTCCCAGCACATGTTAGTGCTAGTAGTAATACCACACAAGCACAGAACGTGTACCAAGATACAAACTGTATTTCCTCATTACATTTATATATAAAATACTTGATTACCGTTGTATACAGTCATTTCCCAGCACATGCTAGTGCTAGTAGTAATACCACACAAGCACAAAACGTGTACCAAAATACGAACTGTATTTCGTCATCATTACTTTGAGAAACTACACATCTGATTGCTGTAGTATACAGTCATTTCCCAGCACATGCTGGTGCTAGTAATAATACCACACAAGCACAGAACGTGTACTAAGATACAAACTGTATTTCGTCACTACATTGAGAAAATGAACATTTAATTGCTGTTGTATACATTGATTTCCCAGCACATGATAGTGCTAGTAGTAATACGACACAAGCACAGAACGGGTATCTAGATACGAATTGTATTTCGTCATTACTTTGAGAAACTGCACATCTAATTACTGTTGTATACAGTCATTTCCCATCACATGCTAGTGCTAGTAATAATACCACACAAGCACTAAGATACAAACTGTATTTGGTCACTACATTGATATACTGAACATTTAATTGCTGTTGTATACAGTCATTTCCCAGCACATGCTAGTGTCAATTGGATCAACTGATTTGATTGATTTTACTTAATTAGACAGTCCTGATAAGCTTGATGCCGTTAGATGTTTTTCATTGTTTGGTCAACGTTTTAGATATTTCTTAAGTAACATCTGTCTTCGTTGTCATACGATGACATCCCAAGCCTGAACAAACAATGTGTTTGTCACACTTATTTGAGTCAATTGGATCAACTGATTTGATTGATTTTACTTAATTAGACATTCCTGATAAGCTTGATGCCGTTAGATGTTTTTCATTGTTTGATCATTGTTTGGTCAACGTTTTAATTTTCAAAATGTGTATCGAATACATTACAGTTTATTTCGCAGCACATGCTAGTGCTAGTAGTAATACCACACAAGCACAGAACGTGTACCAAGATACAAACTGTATTTCCTCATTACATTGAGAAAATACACATCCAATTGTTGTTGTATACTGTCATTACATTGAGAAACTGAACAATTGATGTTTCTTTTCTTTCTTTACTTATATGGATTAGATATTTCTATAAGTAACATGTGTCTTCGTTGTCATACAGCTGACATCCCTAGCCTGAATACATAGTTTGTTTGTCACACTTATTTGAGTCAATTGGATCAACTGATTTGAGGGATTTTACTTTATTAGACAGTCCTGATAAGCTTGATGCCGTTAGATGTTTTTCATTGTTTGATCATTCTTTGGTCAACGTTTTAATTTTAAAAATGTGTAACGAATACATTACAGATTATTTCGCAGCACATGCTAGTGCTAGTAGTAATACCACACAAGCACAGAACGTGTACCAAGATACAAACTGTATTTCCTCATTACATTGATATATACCATATTTGATTACTGTTGTATACAGTCATTTCCCAGCACATGTTAGTGCTAGTAGTAATACCACACAAGCACAGAACGTGTACCAAGATACAAACTGTATTTCCTCATTACATTTATATATAAAATACTTGATTACCGTTGTATACAGTCATTTCCCAGCACATGCTAGTGCTAGTAGTAATACCACACAAGCACAAAACGTGTACCAAAATACGAACTGTATTTCGTCATCATTACTTTGAGAAACTACACATCTGATTGCTGTAGTATACAGTCATTTCCCAGCACATGCTGGTGCTAGTAATAATACCACACAAGCACAGAACGTGTACTAAGATACAAACTGTATTTCGTCACTACATTGAGAAAATGAACATTTAATTGCTGTTGTATACATTGATTTCCCAGCACATGATAGTGCTAGTAGTAATACGACACAAGCACAGAACGGGTATCAAGATACGAATTGTATTTCGTCATTACTTTGAGAAACTGCACATCTAATTACTGTTGTATACAGTCATTTCCCATCACATGCTAGTGCTAGTAATAATACCACACAAGCACTAAGATACAAACTGTATTTGGTCACTACATTGATATACTGAACATTTAATTGCTGTTGTATACAGTCATTTCCCAGCACATGCTAGTGTCAATTGGATCAACTGATTTGATTGATTTTACTTAATTAGACAGTCCTGATAAGCTTGATGCCGTTAGATGTTTTTCATTGTTTGGTCAACGTTTTAAGTTTCAAAATGTATAACGAATACATTACAGTTTATTTCGCAGCACATGCTAGTGCTAGTAGTAATACCACACAAGCACAGAACGTGTACCAAGATACAAAATGTATCTCCTCATTACATTGATATATAAAATACTTGATTACTGTTGTATACAGTCATTTCCCAGCACAGGTTAGTGCTAGTAGTAATACCACACAAGCACAGAACGTGTACCAAGATACAAACTGTATTTCCTCATTACATTGATATATAACATACTTGATTACCGTTGTATACAGTCATTTCCCAGCACATGCTAGTGCTAGTAGTAATACCACACAAGCACAAAACGTGTACCAAGATACGAACTGTATTTCGTCATTACTTTGAGAAATTACACATCTAATTGCTGTTGTATACAGTCATTTCCCAGCACATGATAGTGCTAGTAATAATACCACACAAGCAGAGAACGTCTACTAAGATACAAACTGTTTTTCGTCACTACATTGATATACTGAACATTTAATTGCTGTTGTATACAGTCATTTCCCAGCACATGCTAGTGCTAGTAGTAATACCACACAAGCACAGAACGTGTACCAAGATACGAACTGTATTTCGTCATTACATTGTTATACTGAACACTTGATGTTTCTTTTCCTTCTTTACTTATATGGATTAGATATTTCTTAGGTAACATCTGTCTTCGTTGTCATACGCTGACATCCCAAGCCTGAATACACAATGTGTATGTCACACTTATTTGAGTCAATTGGATGAACTCATTTGATTGATTTTACTTAATTAGACATTCCTGATAAGCTTGATGCCGTTAGATGTTTTTCATTGTTTGATCATTGTTTGGTCAACGTTTTAATTTTCAAAATGTGTATCGAATACATTACAGTTTATTTCGCAGCACATGCTAGTGCTAGTAGTAATACCACACAAGCACAGAACGTGTACCAAGATACAAACTGTATTTCCTCATTACATTGAGAAAATACACATCCAATTGCTGTTGTATACAGACTTATATGGATTAGATATTTCTATAAGTAACATGTGTCTTCGTTGTCATACAACTGACATCCCTAGCCTGAATACACAGTTTGTTTGTCACACTTATTTGAGTCAATTGGATCAACTGATTTGAAGGATTTTACTTTATTAGACAGTCCTGATAAGCTTGATGCCGTTAGATATTTTTCATTGTTTGATCATTGTTTTGTCAACGTTTTAATTTCCAAAATGTGTATTGAATACATTACAGTTTATTTCGCAGCACATGCTAGTGCTAGTAGTAATACCACACAAGCACAGAACGTGTACCAAGATACAAACTGTATTTCCTCATTACATTGATATATACCATATTTGATTACTGTTGTATACAGTCATTTCCCGGCACATGCTAGTACTAGTAGTAATACCACACGAGCACAGAACGTGTACCAAGATACAAACTGTATTTCCTCATTACATTGATATATAAAATACTTGATTACCGTTGTATACAGTCATTTCCCAGCACATGCTAGTGCTAGTAGTAATACCACACAAGCACAAAACGTGCACCAAGATACGAACTGTATTTCGTCATTACTTTGAGAAACTACACATCTAATTGCTGTTGTATACAGTCATTTTCCAGCACATGCTAGTAGTAATACCACACAAGCACAGAACGTGTACTAAGATACGAACTGTATTTCGTCACTACATTGAGAAACTGCACATCTAATTGCTGTTGTATACAGTCATTTCCCAGCACATGCTAGTGCTAGTAATAATACCACACAAGCACAGAACGTGTACTAAGATACAAATTGTATTTCGTCACTACATTGATATACTGAACATTTAATTAATGTTGTATACAGTCATTTCCCAGCACATGCTAGTGCTAGTAGTAATACCACACAAGCACAGAACATGTACCAAGATACAAACTGTATTTCCTCATTACATTGATATATAAAATACTTGATTACTGTTGTATACAGTCATTTCCAAGCACATGCTAGTGCTAGTAGTAATACCACACAAGCACAGAACGTGTACCAAGATACAAACTGTATTTCCTCATTACATTGATATATAAAATACTTGATTACCGTTGTATACAGTCATTTCCCAGCACATGCTAGTGCTAGTAGTAATACCACACAAGCACAAAACGTGCACCAAGATACGAACTGTATTTCGTCATTACTTTGAGAAACTACACATCTAATTGCTGCTGTATACAGTCATTTCCCAGCACATGCTAGTAGTAATACCACACAAGCACAGAACGTGTACTAAGATACGAACTGTATTTCGTCACTACATTGAGAAACTGCACATCTAATTGCTGTTGTATACAGTCATTTCCCAGCACATGCTAGTGCTAGTAATAATACCACACAAGCACAGAACGTGTACTAAGATACAAATTGTATTTCGTCACTACATTGATATACTGAACATTTAATTAATGGTGTATACAGTCATTTTCCAGCACATGCTAGTGCTAGTAGTAATACCACACAAGCACAGAACATGTACCAAGATACAAACTGTATTTCCTCATTACATTGATATATAAAATACTTGATTACTGTTGTATACAGTCATTTCCCAGCACATGCTAGTGCTAGTAGTAATACCACACAAGCACAGAACGTGTACCAAGATACAAACTGTATTTCCTCATTACATTGATATATAAAATACTTGATTACCGTTGTATACAGTCATTTCCCAGCACATGCTAGTGCTAGTAGTAATACCACACAAGCACAAAACGTGTACCAAGATACGAACTGTATTTCATCATTACTTTGAGAAACTACACATCTAATTGCTGTTGTATACAGTCATTTCCCAGCACATGCTAGTGCTAGTAATAATACCACACAAGCACAGAACGTCTACTAAGATACAAACTGTATTTCGTAACTACATTGATATACTGAACATTTAATTGCTGTTGTATACAGTCATTTCCCAGCACATGCTAGTGCTAGTAGTAATACCACACAAGCACAGAACGTGTACCAAGATACGAACTGTATTTCCTCATTACATTGATATATAAAATACTTGATTACCGTTGTATACAGTCATTTCCCAGCACATGCTAGTGCTAGTAGTAATACCACACAAGCACAAAACGTGTACTAAGATACGAACTGTATTTCATCATTACTTTGAGAAACTACACATCTTATTGCTGTTGTATACAGTCGTCATTTCCCAGCACATGCTAGTGCTATTAATAATACCAAAAAGGCACAGAACGTGTACTAAGATACAAACTGTATTTCGTCACTACATTGATGTACTGAACATTTAATTGCTGTTGTATACAGTCATTTCCCAGCACATGCTAGTGCTAGTAGTAATACCACACAAGCACAGAACGTGTACCAAGATACGAACTGTATTTCGTCATTACATTGTTATACTGAACACTCGATGTTTCTTTTCTTTCTTTACTTATATGGATTAGATATTGCTTAAGTAACATCTGTCTTCGTTGTCATACGCTGACATCCCAAGCCTGAATACACAATTTGTTTGTCACACTTATTTGAGTCAATTTGATCAACTGATTTGATTGCTTTTACTTAATTAGACGGTCCTGATAAGCTTGATGCCGTTAGATGTTTTTCATTGTTTGATCATTGTTTGGTCAACGTTTTACTTTTTAAAATGTGTAACGAATACATTACAGTTTATTTCGCAGCACATGCTAGTGCTAGTAGTAATACCACACAAGAACAGTACGTGTACGAAGATACAGACTGTATTTCCTTATTACATTGATATAAACAATACTTGATTACTGTTGTATACAGTCATTTCCCAGCATATGCTAGTGCTAGTAATAATACCACACAAGCACAGAACGTGTACTAATTGCTGTTGTATACAGTCATTTCACAGCAGATGCTAGTAGTAATACCACACAAGCACAGGACGTGTACTAAGATACGAACTGTATTTCGTCACTACATTGAGAAACTGCACATCTAATTGCTGTTGTAAACAGTCATTTCCCAGCACATGGTAGTGCTAGTAATACTACCACACAAACACAGAACGTGTACTAAGATACAAACTGTATTTCGTCACTACATTGATATACTGAACATTTAATTGATGTTGTATACAGTCATTTCCCAGCACATGCTAGTGCTAGTAGTAATACCACACAAGCACAGAACGTGTACCAAGATGTAAACTGGATTTCCTGGTTATATTGATATATAAAATACTTGATTACTGTTGTATACAGTCATTTCCCAGCACATGCTAGTGCTAGTAGTAATACCACACAAGGACAAAACGTGTACCAAGATACGAACTGTATTTCGTCATTACATTGTTATACTGAACACTTGATGTTTCTTTTCTTTCTTTACTTATATGGATTAGATATTTCTTAAGTAACATCTGTCTTCGTTGTCATACGCTGACATCCCAAGCCTGAATACACAATGTGTTTGTCACACTTATTTGAGTCAATTGGATCAACTGATTTGATTGATTTTACTTAATTAGACATTCCTGATAAGCTTGATGCCGTTAGATGGTTTTCATTGTTTGATCATTGTTTGGTCAACGTTTTAATTTTCAAAATGTGTAACGAATACATTACAGTTTATTTCGCAGCACATGCTAGTGCTAGTAGTAATACCACACAAGCACAGAACGTGTACCAAGATACAAACTGTATTTCTTCATTACATTAATATATACAATACTTGATTACTGTTGTATACAGTCATTTCCCAGCACATGCTAGTGCTAGTAATAATACCACACAAGCACAGAACGTGTACTAATTGCTGTTGTATACAGTCATTTCCCAGCACATGCTAGTAGTAATACCACGAAAGCACAGAACGTGTACTAAGATACGAAACGTATTTCGTCACTACATTGAGAAACTGCACATCTAATTGCTGTTGTATACAGTCATTTCCAAGCACATGCTAGTGCTAGTAGTACTACCACACAAGCACAGAACGTCTACTTAGATACAAACTGTATCTCCTCATTACATTTATATACTGAACATTTAATTGCTGTTGTATACAGTCATTTCCCAGCACATGCTAGTGCTAGTAGTAATACCACACAAGCACAGAACGTGTACCAAGATACGAACTGTATTTCGTCCTTACATTGTTATATAAAATACTTGATTACTGTTGTATACAGTCATTTCCCAGCACATGCTAGTGCTAGTAGTAATACCACACAAGCACAGAACGTGTACCAAGATACAAACTGTATTTGCTCATTACATTGATATATAAAATACTTGATTACTGTTGTATACAGTCATTTCCCAGCACATGCTAGTGCTAGTAGTAATACCACTCAAGCACAGAACGTGTACCAAGATACAAACTGTATTTCCTCATTACATTGATATATAAAATACTTGATAACCGTTGTATACAGTCATTTCCCAGCACATGCTAGTGCTAGTAGTAATACCACACAAGCACAAAACGTGTACTAAGATACGAACTGTATTTCATCATTACTTTGAGAAACTAAACATCTTATTGCTGTTGTATACAGTCATTTCCAAGCACATGCTAGTGCTATTAATAATACCAAAAAGGCACAGAACGTGTACTAATTGCTGTTGTATACAGTCATTTCCCAGCACATGCTAGTAGTAATAGCACAGAACGTGTACTAAGATACGAACTGTATTTCGTCACTACATTGAGAAACTGCAGATCTAATTGCTGTTGTATACAGTCATTTCCCAGCACATGCTAGTGCTAGTAGTAATACCACACAAGCACAGTACGTGTACCAAGATACAAACTGTATTTCCTCATTACATTGATATATACAATACTTGATTACTGTTGTATACAGTCATTTCCCAGCACATGATAGTGCTAGTAATAATACCACACAAGCACAGAACGTGTACTAATTGCTGTTGTATACAGTCATTTCACAGCAGATGCTAGTAGTAATACAACACAAGCACAGGACGTGTACTAAGATACGAACTGTATTTCGTCACTACATTGAGAAACTGCACATCTAATTGCTGTTGTAAACAGTCATTTCCCAGCACATGCTAGTGCTAGTAATACTACCACACAAACACAGAACGTGTACTAAGATACAAACTGTATTTCGTCACTACATTGATATACTGAACATTTAATTGATGTTGTATAGTCATTTCCCAGCACATGCTAGTGCTAGTAGTAATACCACACAAGCACAGAACGTGTACCAAGATACAAACTTTATTTTCTCATTACATTGATATATAAAATACAAGATTACTGTTGTATACAGTCATTTCCCAGCACATGCTAGTAGTAATACCACACAAGCACAGAACGTGTACCAAGATACAACCTGTATTTATTCATTACATTGATATATAAAATACTTGATTACCGTTGTATACAGTCATTTCCCAGCACATCCTAGTGCTAGTAGTAATACCACACAAGCACAAAACGTGTACCAAGATACGAACTGTATTTCGTCATTACTTTGAGAAACTACACATCTAATTGCTGTTGTATACAGTCATTTCCCAGCACATGCTAGTAGTAATACCACACAAGCACAGAACGTGTACCAAGATACGAACTGTATTTCGTCATTACATTGTTATACTGAACACTTGATTACTGTTGTATACAGTCATTTCCCAGCACATGCTAGTGCTAGTAGTAATACCACACAAGCACAGAACGTGTACCAAGATACAAACTGTATTTCCTCATTACATTAATATATAAAATACTTGATTACCGTTGTATACAGTCATTTCCTAGCACATGCTAGTGCTAGTAGTAATACCACACAAGCACAAAACGTGTACGAAGATACGTACTGTATTTCGTCATTACTTTGAGAAACTACACATCTAATTGATGTTGTATACAGTCATTTGCCAGCACATGCTAGTGCTAGTAGTAATACCACACAAGCACAGAACGTGTACCAAGATACGAACTGTTTTTCGTCATTACATTGTTATACTGAACACTTGATGTTTCTTTTCTTTCTTTACTTATATGGATTAGATATTTCTTAAGTAACATCTGTCTTCGTTGTCATACGCTGACATCCCAAGCCTGAATACACAAATTGTTTGTCACACTTATTTGAGTCAATTGGATCAACTGATTTGATTGATTTTACTTAATTAGACAGTCCTGATAAGCTTGATGCCGTTAGATGTTTTTCATTGTTTGATCATTGTTTGGTCAACGTTTTAATTTTCAAAATGTGTAACGAATACATTACAGTTTATTTCGCAGCACATGCTAGTGCTAGTAGTAATACCACACAAGCACAGAACGTGTACCAAGATACAAACTGTATTTCCTCATTACATTGGTGTATAAAATACTTGATTACCGTTGTATACAGTCATTTCCCAGCACATGCTAGTGCTAGTAGTAATACCACACAAGCACAAAACGTGTACCAAGATACGAACTGTATTTCGTCATTACTTTGAGAAACTACACATCTAATTGCTGTTGTATACATTCATTTCCCAGCACATGCTAGTGCTAGTAATAATACCACACAAGCACAGAACGTCTACTAAGATACAAACTGTATTTCGTCACTACATTGATATACTGAACATTTAATTGCTGTTGTATACAGTCATTTCCCAGCACATGCTAGTGCTAGTAGTAATACCACACAAGCACAGAACGTGTACCAAGATACGTACTGTATTTCGTCATTACATTGTTATACTGAACACTTGATGTTTCTTTTCTTTCTTTACTTATATAGATTAGATATTTTTTAAGTAACATCTGTCTTCGTTGTCATACGCTGACATCCCAAGCCTGAATACACAATGTGTTTGTCACACTTATTTGAGTCAATTGGATCAACTGATTTGATTGCTTTTACTTAATTAGACATTCCTGATAAGCTTGATGCCGTTAGATGTTTTTCATCATTGTTTTGTCAACGTTTTAATTTTCAAACTGTGTAACGAATACATTACAGTTTATTTCGCAGCACATGCTAGTGCTAGTAGTAATACCACACAAGCACAGAACGTGTACCAAGATACAAACTGTATTTCCTCATTACATTGATATATACAATACTTGATTACTGTTGTATACAGTCATTTCCCAGCACATGCTAGTGCTAGTAATAATACCACACAAGCACAGAACGTGTACTAATTGCTGTTGTATACAGTCATTTCCCAGCACATGCTAGTAGTAATACCACACAAGCACAGAACGTGTACCAAGATACAACCTGTATTTCTTCATTACATTGATATATAAAATACTTGATTACCGTTGTATAAAGTCATTTCCCAGCACATGCTAGTGCTAGTAGTAATACCACACAAGCACAAAACGTGTACCAAGATACGAACTGTATTTCGTCATTACTTTGAGAAACTACACATCTAATTGCTGTTGTATACAGTCATTTCCCAGCACATGCTAGTAGTAATACCACACAAGCACAGAACGTGTACCAAGATACGAACTGTATTTCGTCATGACATTGTTATACTGAACACTTGATTACTGTTGTATACAGTCATTTCCCAGCACATGCTAGTGCTAGTAGTAATACCACACAAGCACAGAACGTGTCCCAAGATACAAACTGTATTTCCTCATTACATTAATATATAAAATACTTGATTACCGTTGTATACAGTCATTTCCTAGCACATGCTAGTGCTAGTAGTAATACCACACAAGCACAAAACCTGTACCAAGATACGTACTGTATTTCGTCATTACTTTGAGAAACTACACATCTAATTGATGTTGTATACAGTCATTTCCCAGCACATGCTAGTGCTAGTAGTAATACCACACAAGCACAGAACGTCTACTAAGATACAAACTGTATTTCGTAACTACATTGATATACTGAACATTTAATTGCTGTTGTATACAGTCATTTCCCAGCACATGCTAGTGCTAGTAGTAATACCACACAAGCACAGAACGTGTACCAAGATACAAAACTGTATTTCCTCATTACATTGATATATAAAATACTTGATTACCGTTGTATACAGTCATTTCCCAGCACATGCTAGTGCTAGTAGTAATACCACACAAGCACAAAACGTGTACTAAGATACGAACTGTATTTCATCATTACTTTGAGAAACTACACATCTTATTGCTGTTGTATACAGTCGTCATTTCCCAGCACATGCTAGTGCTATTAATAATACCAAAAAGGCACAGAACGTGTACTAAGATACAAACTGTATTTCGTCACTACATTGATGTACTGAACATTTAATTGCTGTTGTATACAGTCATTTCCCAGCACATGCTAGTGCTAGTAGTAATACCACACAAGGACAAAACGTGTACCAAGATACGAACTGTATTTCGTCATTACATTGTTATACTGAACACTTGATGTTTCTTTTCTTTCTTTACTTATATGGATTAGATATTTCTTAAGTAACATCTGTCTTCGTTGTCATACGCTGACATCCCAAGCCTGAATACACAATGTGTTTGTCACACTTATTTGAGTCAATTGGATCAACTGATTTGATTGATTTTACTTAATTAGACATTCCTGATAAGCTTGATGCCGTTAGATGTTTTTCATTGTTTGATCATTGTTTGGTCAACGTTTTAATTTTCAAAATGTGTAACGAATACATTACAGTTTATTTCGCAGCACATGCTAGTGCTAGTAGTAATACCACACAAGCACAGAACGTGTACCAAGATACAAACTGTATTTCTTCATTACATTAATATATACAATACTTGATTACTGTTGTATACAGTCATTTCCCAGCACATGCTAGTGCTAGTAATAATACCACACAAGCACAGAACGTGTACTAATTGCTGTTGTATACAGTCATTTCCCAGCACATGCTAGTAGTAATACCACGAAAGCACAGAACGTGTACTAAGATACGAAACGTATTTCGTCACTACATTGAGAAACTGCACATCTAATTGCTGTTGTATACAGTCATTTCCAAGCACATGCTAGTGCTAGTAGTACTACCACACAAGCACAGAACGTCTACTTAGATACAAACTGTATCTCCTCATTACATTTATATACTGAACATTTAATTGCTGTTGTATACAGTCATTTCCCAGCACATGCTAGTGCTAGTAGTAATACCACACAAGCACAGAACGTGTACCAAGATACGAACTGTATTTCGTCCTTACATTGTTATATAAAATACTTGATTACTGTTGTATACAGTCATTTCCCAGCACATGCTAGTGCTAGTAGTAATACCACACAAGCACAAAACGTGTACCAAGATACGAACTGTATTTCATCATTACTTTGAGAAACTACACATCTAATTGCTGTTGTATACAGTCATTTCCCAGCACATGCTAGTGCTAGTAATAATACCACACAAGCACAGAACGTCTACTAAGATACAAACTGTATTTCGTAACTACATTGATATACTGAACATTTAATTGCTGTTGTATACAGTCATTTCCCAGCACATGCTAGTGCTAGTAGTAATACCACACAAGCACAGAACGTGTACCAAGATACGAACTGTATTTCCTCATTACATTGATATATAAAATACTTGATTACCGTTGTATACAGTCATTTCCCAGCACATGCTAGTGCTAGTAGTAATACCACACAAGCACAAAACGTGTACTAAGATACGAACTGTATTTCATCATTACTTTGAGAAACTACACATCTTATTGCTGTTGTATACAGTCGTCATTTCCCAGCACATGCTAGTGCTATTAATAATACCAAAAAGGCACAGAACGTGTACTAAGATACAAACTGTATTTCGTCACTACATTGATGTACTGAACATTTAATTGCTGTTGTATACAGTCATTTCCCAGCACATGCTAGTGCTAGTAGTAATACCACACAAGCACAGAACGTGTACCAAGATACGAACTGTATTTCGTCATTACATTGTTATACTGAACACTCGATGTTTCTTTTCTTTCTTTACTTATATGGATTAGATATTGCTTAAGTAACATCTGTCTTCGTTGTCATACGCTGACATCCCAAGCCTGAATACACAATTTGTTTGTCACACTTATTTGAGTCAATTTGATCAACTGATGTGATTGCTTTTACTTAATTAGACGGTCCTGATAAGCTTGATGCCGTTAGATGTTTTTCATTGTTTGATCATTGTTTGGTCAACGTTTTACTTTTCAAAATGTGTAACGAATACATTACAGTTTATTTCGCAGCACATGCTAGTGCTAGTAGTAATACCACACAAGAACAGTACGTGTACGAAGATACAGACTGTATTTCCTTATTACATTGATATAAACAATACTTGATTACTGTTGTATACAGTCATTTCCCAGCATATGCTAGTGCTAGTAATAATACCACACAAGCACAGAACGTGTACTAATTGCTGTTGTATACAGTCATTTCACAGCAGATGCTAGTAGTAATACCACACAAGCACAGGACGTGTACTAAGATACGAACTGTATTTCGTCACTACATTGAGAAACTGCACATCTAATTGCTGTTGTAAACAGTCATTTCCCAGCACATGGTAGTGCTAGTAATACTACCACACAAACACAGAACGTGTACTAAGATACAAACTGTATTTCGTCACTACATTGATATACTGAACATTTAATTGATGTTGTATACAGTCATTTCCCAGCACATGCTAGTGCTAGTAGTAATACCACACAAGCACAGAACGTGTACCAAGATGTAAACTGGATTTCCTGGTTATATTGATATATAAAATACTTGATTACTGTTGTATACAGTCATTTCCCAGCACATGCTAGTGCTAGTAGTAATACCACACAAGGACAAAACGTGTACCAAGATACGAACTGTATTTCGTCATTACATTGTTATACTGAACACTTGATGTTTCTTTTCTTTCTTTACTTATATGGATTAGATATTTCTTAAGTAACATCTGTCTTCGTTGTCATACGCTGACATCCCAAGCCTGAATACACAATGTGTTTGTCACACTTATTTGAGTCAATTGGATCAACTGATTTGATTGATTTTACTTAATTAGACATTCCTGATAAGCTTGATGCCGTTAGATGTTTTTCATTGTTTGATCATTGTTTGGTCAACGTTTTAATTTTCAAAATGTGTAACGAATACATTACAGTTTATTTCGCAGCACATGCTAGTGCTAGTAGTAATACCACACAAGCACAGAACGTGTACCAAGATACAAACTGTATTTCTTCATTACATTAATATATACAATACTTGATTACTGTTGTATACAGTCATTTCCCAGCACATGCTAGTGCTAGTAATAATACCACACAAGCACAGAACGTGTACTAATTGCTGTTGTATACAGTCATTTCCCAGCACATGCTAGTAGTAATACCACGAAAGCACAGAACGTGTACTAAGATACGAAACGTATTTCGTCACTACATTGAGAAACTGCACATCTAATTGCTGTTGTATACAGTCATTTCCAAGCACATGCTAGTGCTAGTAGTACTACCACACAAGCACAGAACGTCTACTTAGATACAAACTGTATCTCCTCATTACATTTATATACTGAACATTTAATTGCTGTTGTATACAGTCATTTCCCAGCACATGCTAGTGCTAGTAGTAATACCACACAAGCACAGAACGTGTACCAAGATACGAACTGTATTTCGTCCTTACATTGTTATATAAAATACTTGATTACTGTTGTATACAGTCATTTCCCAGCACATGCTAGTGCTAGTAGTAATACCACACAAGCACAAAACGTGTACCAAGATACGAACTGTATTTCATCATTACTTTGAGAAACTACACATCTAATTGCTGTTGTATACAGTCATTTCCCAGCACATGCTAGTGCTAGTAATAATACCACACAAGCACAGAACGTCTACTAAGATACAAACTGTATTTCGTAACTACATTGATATACTGAACATTTAATTGCTGTTGTATACAGTCATTTCCCAGCACATGCTAGTGCTAGTAGTAATACCACACAAGCACAGAACGTGTACCAAGATACGAACTGTATTTCCTCATTACATTGATATATAAAATACTTGATTACCGTTGTATACAGTCATTTCCCAGCACATGCTAGTGCTAGTAGTAATACCACACAAGCACAAAACGTGTACTAAGATACGAACTGTATTTCATCATTACTTTGAGAAACTACACATCTTATTGCTGTTGTATACAGTCGTCATTTCCCAGCACATGCTAGTGCTATTAATAATACCAAAAAGGCACAGAACGTGTACTAAGATACAAACTGTATTTCGTCACTACATTGATGTACTGAACATTTAATTGCTGTTGTATACAGTCATTTCCCAGCACATGCTAGTGCTAGTAGTAATACCACACAAGCACAGAACGTGTACCAAGATACGAACTGTATTTCGTCATTACATTGTTATACTGAACACTCGATGTTTCTTTTCTTTCTTTACTTATATGGATTAGATATTGCTTAAGTAACATCTGTCTTCGTTGTCATACGCTGACATCCCAAGCCTGAATACACAATTTGTTTGTCACACTTATTTGAGTCAATTTGATCAACTGATTTGATTGCTTTTACTTAATTAGACGGTCCTGATAAGCTTGATGCCGTTAGATGTTTTTCATTGTTTGATCATTGTTTGGTCAACGTTTTACTTTTCAAAATGTGTAACGAATACATTACAGTTTATTTCGCAGCACATGCTAGTGCTAGTAGTAATACCACACAAGAACAGTACGTGTACGAAGATACAGACTGTATTTCCTTATTACATTGATATAAACAATACTTGATTACTGTTGTATACAGTCATTTCCCAGCATATGCTAGTGCTAGTAATAATACCACACAAGCACAGAACGTGTACTAATTGCTGTTGTATACAGTCATTTCACAGCAGATGCTAGTAGTAATACCACACAAGCACAGGACGTGTACTAAGATACGAACTGTATTTCGTCACTACATTGAGAAACTGCACATCTAATTGCTGTTGTAAACAGTCATTTCCCAGCACATGGTAGTGCTAGTAATACTACCACACAAACACAGAACGTGTACTAAGATACAAACTGTATTTCGTCACTACATTGATATACTGAACATTTAATTGATGTTGTATACAGTCATTTCCCAGCACATGCTAGTGCTAGTAGTAATACCACACAAGCACAGAACGTGTACCAAGATGTAAACTGGATTTCCTGGTTATATTGATATATAAAATACTTGATTACTGTTGTATACAGTCATTTCCCAGCACATGCTAGTGCTAGTAGTAATACCACACAAGGACAAAACGTGTACCAAGATACGAACTGTATTTCGTCATTACATTGTTATACTGAACACTTGATGTTTCTTTTCTTTCTTTACTTATATGGATTAGATATTTCTTAAGTAACATCTGTCTTCGTTGTCATACGCTGACATCCCAAGCCTGAATACACAATGTGTTTGTCACACTTATTTGAGTCAATTGGATCAACTGATTTGATTGATTTTACTTAATTAGACATTCCTGATAAGCTTGATGCCGTTAGATGTTTTTCATTGTTTGATCATTGTTTGGTCAACGTTTTAATTTTCAAAATGTGTAACGAATACATTACAGTTTATTTCGCAGCACATGCTAGTGCTAGTAGTAATACCACACAAGCACAGAACGTGTACCAAGATACAAACTGTATTTCTTCATTACATTAATATATACAATACTTGATTACTGTTGTATACAGTCATTTCCCAGCACATGCTAGTGCTAGTAATAATACCACACAAGCACAGAACGTGTACTAATTGCTGTTGTATACAGTCATTTCCCAGCACATGCTAGTAGTAATACCACGAAAGCACAGAACGTGTACTAAGATACGAAACGTATTTCGTCACTACATTGAGAAACTGCACATCTAATTGCTGTTGTATACAGTCATTTCCAAGCACATGCTAGTGCTAGTAGTACTACCACACAAGCACAGAACGTCTACTTAGATACAAACTGTATCTCCTCATTACATTTATATACTGAACATTTAATTGCTGTTGTATACAGTCATTTCCCAGCACATGCTAGTGCTAGTAATAATACCACACAAGCACAGAACGTGTACCAAGATACGAACTGTATTTCGTCCTTACATTGTTATATAAAATACTTGATTACTGTTGTATACAGTCATTTCCCAGCACATGCTAGTGCTAGTAGTAATACCACACAAGCACAGAACGTGTACCAAGATACAAACTGTATTTGCTCATTACATTGATATATAAAATACTTGATTACTGTTGTATACAGTCATTTCCCAGCACATGCTAGTGCTAGTAGTAATACCACTCAGGCACAGAACGTGTACCAAGATACAAACTGTATTTCCTCATTACATTGATATATAAAATACTTGATAACCGTTGTATACAGTCATTTCCCAGCACATGCTAGTGCTAGTAGTAATACCACACAAGCACAAAACGTGTACTAAGATACGAACTGTATTTCATCATTACTTTGAGAAACTAAACATCTTATTGCTGTTGTATACAGTCATTTCCAAGCACATGCTAGTGCTATTAATAATACCAAAAAGGCA
Source organism: Serripes groenlandicus (assembly GCA_031761405.1). Lineage (NCBI taxonomy): Eukaryota > Metazoa > Mollusca > Bivalvia > Cardiida > Cardiidae > Serripes > Serripes groenlandicus. The sequence continues at coordinate 72,774,442 of JASEVX010000009.1, forward strand.
CAGAACGTGTACTAATTGCTGTTGTATACAGTCATTTCCCAGCACATGCTAGTAGTAATAGCACAGAACGTGTACTAAGATACGAACTGTATTTCGTCACTACATTGAGAAACTGCAGATCTAATTGCTGTTGTATACAGTCATTTCCCAGCACATGCTAGTGCTAGTAGTAATACCACACAAGCACAGTACGTGTACCAAGATACAAACTGTATTTCCTCATTACATTGATATATACAATACTTGATTACTGTTGTATACAGTCATTTCCCAGCACATGATAGTGCTAGTAATAATACCACACAAGCACAGAACGTGTACTAATTGCTGTTGTATACAGTCATTTCACAGCAGATGCTAGTAGTAATACAACACAAGCACAGGACGTGTACTAAGATACGAACTGTATTTCGTCACTACATTGAGAAACTGCACATCTAATTGCTGTTGTAAACAGTCATTTCCCAGCACATGCTAGTGCTAGTAATACTACCACACAAACACAGAACGTGTACTAAGATACAAACTGTATTTCGTCACTACATTGATATACTGAACATTTAATTGATGTTGTATAGTCATTTCCCAGCACATGCTAGTGCTAGTAGTAATACCACACAAGCACAGAACGTGTACCAAGATACAAACTTTATTTTCTCATTACATTGATATATAAAATACAAGATTACTGTTGTATACAGTCATTTCCCAGCACATGCTAGTAGTAATACCACACAAGCACAGAACGTGTACCAAGATACAACCTGTATTTATTCATTACATTGATATATAAAATACTTGATTACCGTTGTATACAGTCATTTCCCAGCACATCCTAGTGCTAGTAGTAATACCACACAAGCACAAAACGTGTACCAAGATACGAACTGTATTTCGTCATTACTTTGAGAAACTACACATCTAATTGCTGTTGTATACAGTCATTTCCCAGCACATGCTAGTAGTAATACCACACAAGCACAGAACGTGTACCAAGATACGAACTGTATTTCGTCATTACATTGTTATACTGAACACTTGATTACTGTTGTATACAGTCATTTCCCAGCACATGCTAGTGCTAGTAGTAATACCACACAAGCACAGAACGTGTACCAAGATACAAACTGTATTTCCTCATTACATTAATATATAAAATACTTGATTACCGTTGTATACAGTCATTTCCTAGCACATGCTAGTGCTAGTAGTAATACCACACAAGCACAAAACGTGTACGAAGATACGTACTGTATTTCGTCATTACTTTGAGAAACTACACATCTAATTGATGTTGTATACAGTCATTTCCCAGCACATGCTAGTGCTAGTAGTAATACCACACAAGCACAGAACGTGTACCAAGATACGAACTGTTTTTCGTCATTACATTGTTATACTGAACACTTGATGTTTCTTTTCTTTCTTTACTTATATGGATTAGATATTTCTTAAGTAACATCTGTCTTCGTTGTCATACGCTGACATCCCAAGCCTGAATACACAAATTGTTTGTCACACTTATTTGAGTCAATTGGATCAACTGATTTGATTGATTTTACTTAATTAGACAGTCCTGATAAGCTTGATGCCGTTAGATGTTTTTCATTGTTTGATCATTGTTTGGTCAACGTTTTAATTTTCAAAATGTGTAACGAATACATTACAGTTTATTTCGCAGCACATGCTAGTGCTAGTAGTAATACCACACAAGCACAGAACGTGTACCAAGATACAAACTGTATTTCCTCATTACATTGGTGTATAAAATACTTGATTACCGTTGTATACAGTCATTTCCCAGCACATGCTAGTGCTAGTAGTAATACCACACAAGCACAAAACGTGTACCAAGATACGAACTGTATTTCGTCATTACTTTGAGAAACTACACATCTAATTGCTGTTGTATACATTCATTTCCCAGCACATGCTAGTGCTAGTAATAATACCACACAAGCACAGAACGTCTACTAAGATACAAACTGTATTTCGTCACTACATTGATATACTGAACATTTAATTGCTGTTGTATACAGTCATTTCCCAGCACATGCTAGTGCTAGTAGTAATACCACACAAGCACAGAACGTGTACCAAGATACGTACTGTATTTCGTCATTACATTGTTATACTGAACACTTGATGTTTCTTTTCTTTCTTTACTTATATAGATTAGATATTTTTTAAGTAACATCTGTCTTCGTTGTCATACGCTGACATCCCAAGCCTGAATACACAATGTGTTTGTCACACTTATTTGAGTCAATTGGATCAACTGATTTGATTGCTTTTACTTAATTAGACATTCCTGATAAGCTTGATGCCGTTAGATGTTTTTCATCATTGTTTTGTCAACGTTTTAATTTTCAAACTGTGTAACGAATACATTACAGTTTATTTCGCAGCACATGCTAGTGCTAGTAGTAATACCACACAAGCACAGAACGTGTACCAAGATACAAACTGTATTTCCTCATTACATTGATATATACAATACTTGATTACTGTTGTATACAGTCATTTCCCAGCACATGCTAGTGCTAGTAATAATACCACACAAGCACAGAACGTGTACTAATTGCTGTTGTATACAGTCATTTCCCAGCACATGCTAGTAGTAATACCACACAAGCACAGAACGTGTACCAAGATACAACCTGTATTTCTTCATTACATTGATATATAAAATACTTGATTACCGTTGTATAAAGTCATTTCCCAGCACATGCTAGTGCTAGTAGTAATACCACACAAGCACAAAACGTGTACCAAGATACGAACTGTATTTCGTAATTACTTTGAGAAACTACACATCTAATTGCTGTTGTATACAGTCATTTCCCAGCACATGCTAGTAGTAATACCACACAAGCACAGAACGTGTACCAAGATACGAACTGTATTTCGTCATTACATTGTTATACTGAACACTTGATTACTGTTGTATACAGTCATTTCCCAGCACATGCTAGTGCTAGTAGTAATACCACACAAGCACAGAACGTGTCCCAAGATACAAACTGTATTTCCTCATTACATTAATATATAAAATACTTGATTACCGTTGTATACAGTCATTTCCTAGCACATGCTAGTGCTAGTAGTAATACCACACAAGCACAAAACGTGTACCAAGATACGTACTGTATTTCGTCATTACTTTGAGAAACTACACATCTAATTGATGTTGTATACAGTCATTTCCCAGCACATGCTAGTGCTAGTAGTAATACCACACAAGCACAGAACGTCTACTAAGATACAAACTGTATTTCGTAACTACATTGATATACTGAACATTTAATTGCTGTTGTATACAGTCATTTCCCAGCACATGCTAGTGCTAGTAGTAATACCACACAAGCACAGAACGTGTACCAAGATACAAAACTGTATTTCCTCATTACATTGATATATAAAATACTTGATTACCGTTGTATACAGTCATTTCCCAGCACATGCTAGTGCTAGTAGTAATACCACACAAGCACAAAACGTGTACTAAGATACGAACTGTATTTCATCATTACTTTGAGAAACTACACATCTTATTGCTGTTGTATACAGTCGTCATTTCCCAGCACATGCTAGTGCTATTAATAATACCAAAAAGGCACAGAACGTGTACTAAGATACAAACTGTATTTCGTCACTACATTGATGTACTGAACATTTAATTGCTGTTGTATACAGTCATTTCCCAGCACATGCTAGTGCTAGTAGTAATACCACACAAGGACAAAACGTGTACCAAGATACGAACTGTATTTCGTCATTACATTGTTATACTGAACACTTGATGTTTCTTTTCTTTCTTTACTTATATGGATTAGATATTTCTTAAGTAACATCTGTCTTCGTTGTCATACGCTGACATCCCAAGCCTGAATACACAATGTGTTTGTCACACTTATTTGAGTCAATTGGATCAACTGATTTGATTGATTTTACTTAATTAGACATTCCTGATAAGCTTGATGCCGTTAGATGTTTTTCATTGTTTGATCATTGTTTGGTCAACGTTTTAATTTTCAAAATGTGTAACGAATACATTACAGTTTATTTCGCAGCACATGCTAGTGCTAGTAGTAATACCACACAAGCACAGAACGTGTACCAAGATACAAACTGTATTTCTTCATTACATTAATATATACAATACTTGATTACTGTTGTATACAGTCATTTCCCAGCACATGCTAGTGCTAGTAATAATACCACACAAGCACAGAACGTGTACTAATTGCTGTTGTATACAGTCATTTCCCAGCACATGCTAGTAGTAATACCACGAAAGCACAGAACGTGTACTAAGATACGAAACGTATTTCGTCACTACATTGAGAAACTGCACATCTAATTGCTGTTGTATACAGTCATTTCCAAGCACATGCTAGTGCTAGTAGTACTACCACACAAGCACAGAACGTCTACTTAGATACAAACTGTATCTCCTCATTACATTTATATACTGAACATTTAATTGCTGTTGTATACAGTCATTTCCCAGCACATGCTAGTGCTAGTAGTAATACCACACAAGCACAGAACGTGTACCAAGATACGAACTGTATTTCGTCCTTACATTGTTATATAAAATACTTGATTACTGTTGTATACAGTCATTTCCCAGCACATGCTAGTGCTAGTAGTAATACCACACAAGCACAGAACGTGTACCAAGATACAAACTGTATTTGCTCATTACATTGATATATAAAATACTTGATTACTGTTGTATACAGTCATTTCCCAGCACATGCTAGTGCTAGTAGTAATACCACTCAAGCACAGAACGTGTACCAAGATACAAACTGTATTTCCTCATTACATTGATATATAAAATACTTGATAACCGTTGTATACAGTCATTTCCCAGCACATGCTAGTGCTAGTAGTAATACCACACAAGCACAAAACGTGTACTAAGATACGAACTGTATTTCATCATTACTTTGAGAAACTAAACATCTTATTGCTGTTGTATACAGTCATTTCCAAGCACATGCTAGTGCTATTAATAATACCAAAAAGGCACAGAACGTGTACTAATTGCTGTTGTATACAGTCATTTCCCAGCACATGCTAGTAGTAATACCACGAAAGCACAGAACGTGTACTAAGATACGAACTGTATTTCGTCACTACATTGAGAAACTGCAGGTCTAATTGCTGTTGTATACAGTCATTTCCCAGCACATGCTAGTGCTAGTAATAATACCACACAAGCACAGTACGTGTACCAAGATACAAACTGTATTTCCTCATTACATTGATATATACAATACTTGATTACTGTTGTATACAGTCATTTCCCAGCACATGATAGTGCTAGTAATAATACCACACAAGCACAGAACGTGTACTAATTGCTGTTGTATACAGTCATTTCACAGCAGATGCTAGTAGTAATACAACACAAGCACAGGACGTGTACTAAGATACGAACTGTATTTCGTCACTACATTGAGAAACTGCACATCTAATTGCTGTTGTAAACAGTCATTTCCCAGCACATGCTAGTGCTAGTAATACTACCACACAAACACAGAACGTGTACTAAGATACAAACTGTATTTCGTCACTACATTGATATACTGAACATTTAATTGATGTTGTATAGTCATTTCCCAGCACATGCTAGTGCTAGTAGTAATACCACACAAGCACAGAACGTGTACCAAGATACAAACTTTATTTTCTCATTACATTGATATATAAAATACTAGATTACTGTTGTATACAGTCATTTCCCAGCACATGCTAGTAGTAATACCACACAAGCACAGAACGTGTACCAAGATACAACCTGTATTTATTCATTACATTGATATATAAAATACTTGATTACCGTTGTATATAGTCATTTCCCAGCACATGCTAGTGCTAGTAGTAATACCACACAAGCACAAAACGTGTACCAAGATACGAACTGTATTTCGTCATTACTTTGAGAAACTACACATCTAATTGCTGTTGTATACAGTCATTTCCCAGCACATGCTAGTAGTAATACCACACAAGCACAGAACGTGTACCAAGATACGAACTGTATTTCGTCATTACATTGTTATACTGAACACTTGATTACTGTTGTATACAGTCATTTCCCAGCACATGCTAGTGCTAGTAGTAATACCACACAAGCACAGAACGTGTACCAAGATACAAACTGTATTTCCTCATTACATTAATATATAAAATACTTGATTACCGTTGTATACAGTCATTTCCTAGCACATGCTAGTGCTAGTAGTAATACCACATAAGCACAAAACGTGTACCAAGATACGTACTGTATTTCGTCATTACTTTGAGAAACTACACATCTAATTGATGTTGTATACAGTCATTTCCCAGCACATGCTAGTGCTAGTAGTAATACCACACAAGCACAGAACGTGTACCAAGATACGAACTGTTTTTCGTCATTACATTGTTATACTGAACACTTGATGTTTCTTTTCTTTCTTTACTTATATGGATTAGATATTTCTTAAGTAACATCTGTCTTCGTTGTCATACGCTGACATCCCAAGCCTGAATACACAAATTGTTTGTCATACTTATTTGAGTCAATTGGATCAACTGATTTGATTGATTTTACTTAATTAGACAGTCCTGATAAGCTTGATGCCGTTAGATGTTTTTCATTGTTTGATCATTGTTTGGTCAACGTTTTAATTTTCAAAATGTGTAACGAATACATTACAGTTTATTTCGCAGCACATGCTAGTGCTAGTAGTAATACCACTCAAGCACAGAACGTGTACCAAGATACAAACTGTATTTCCTCATTACATTGATATATAAAATACTTGATAACCGTTGTATACAGTCATTTCCCAGCACATGCTAGTGCTAGTAGTAATACCACACAAGCACAAAACGTGTACTAAGATACGAACTGTATTTCATCATTACTTTGAGAAACTAAACATCTTATTGCTGTTGTATACAGTCATTTCCAAGCACATGCTAGTGCTATTAATAATACCAAAAAGGCACAGAACGTGTACTAATTGCTGTTGTATACAGTCATTTCCCAGCACATGCTAGTAGTAATAGCACAGAACGTGTACTAAGATACGAACTGTATTTCGTCACTACATTGAGAAACTGCAGATCTAATTGCTGTTGTATACAGTCATCTCCCAGCACATGCTAGTGCTAGTAGTAATACCACACAAGCACAGTACGTGTACCAAGATACAAACTGTATTTCCTCATTACATTGATATATACAATACTTGATTACTGTTGTATACAGTCATTTCCCAGCACATGATAGTGCTAGTAATAATACCACACAAGCACAGAACGTGTACTAATTGCTGTTGTATACAGTCATTTCACAGCAGATGCTAGTAGTAATACAACACAAGCACAGGACGTGTACTAAGATACGAACTGTATTTCGTCACTACATTGAGAAACTGCACATCTAATTGCTGTTGTAAGCAGTCATTTCCCAGCACATGCTAGTGCTAGTAATACTACCACACAAACACAGAACGTGTACTAAGATACAAACTGTATTTCGTCACTACATTGATATACTGAACATTTAATTGATGTTGTATAGTCATTTCCCAGCACATGCTAGTGCTAGTAGTAATACCACACAAGCACAGAACGTGTACCAAGATACAAACTTTATTTTCTCATTACATTGATATATAAAATACTAGATTACTGTTGTATACAGTCATTTCCCAGCACATGCTAGTAGTAATACCACACAAGCACAGAACGTGTACCAAGATACAACCTGTATTTCTTCATTACATTGATATATAAAATACTTGATTACCGTTGTATAAAGTCATTTCCCAGCACATGCTAGTGCTAGTAGTAATACCACACAAGCACAAAACGTGTACCAAGATACGAACTGTATTTCGTCATTACTTTGAGAAACTACACATCTAATTGCTGTTGTATACAGTCATTTCCCAGCACATGCTAGTAGTAATACCACACAAGCACAGAACGTGTACCAAGATACGAACTGTATTTCGTCATTACATTGTTATACTGAACACTTGATTACTGTTGTATACAGTCATTTCCCAGCACATGCTAGTGCTAGTAGTAATACCACACAAGCACAGAACGTGTCCCAAGATACAAACTGTATTTCCTCATTACATTAATATATAAAATACTTGATTACCGTTGTATACAGTCATTTCCTAGCACATGCTAGTGCTAGTAGTAATACCACACAAGCACAAAACGTGTACCAAGATACGTACTGTATTTCGTCATTACTTTGAGAAACTACACATCTAATTGATGTTGTATACAGTCATTTCCCAGCACATGCTAGTGCTAGTAGTAATACCACACAAGCACAGAACGTCTACTAAGATACAAACTGTATTTCGTAACTACATTGATATACTGAACATTTAATTGCTGTTGTATACAGTCATTTCCCAGCACATGCTAGTGCTAGTAGTAATACCACACAAGCACAGAACGTGTACCAAGATACAAAACTGTATTTCCTCATTACATTGATATATAAAATACTTGATTACCGTTGTATACAGTCATTTCCCAGCACATGCTAGTGCTAGTAGTAATACCACACAAGCACAAAACGTGTACTAAGATACGAACTGTATTTCATCATTACTTTGAGAAACTACACATCTTATTGCTGTTGTATACAGTCGTCATTTCCCAGCACATGCTAGTGCTATTAATAATACCAAAAAGGCACAGAACGTGTACTAAGATACAAACTGTATTTCGTCACTACATTAATGTACTGAACATTTAATTGCTGTTGTATACAGTCATTTCCCAGCACATGCTAGTGCTAGTAGTAATACCACACAAGGACAAAACGTGTACCAAGATACGAACTGTATTTCGTCATTACATTGTTATACTGAACACTTGATGTTTCTTTTCTTTCTTTACTTATATGGATTAGATATTTCTTAAGTAACATCTGTCTTCGTTGTCATACGCTGACATCCCAAGCCTGAATACACAATGTGTTTGTCACACTTATTTGAGTCAATTGGATCAACTGATTTGATTGATTTTACTTAATTAGACATTCCTGATAAGCTTGATGCCGTTAGATGTTTTTCATTGTTTGATCATTGTTTGGTCAACGTTTTAATTTTCAAAATGTGTAACGAATACATTACAGTTTATTTCGCAGCACATGCTAGTGCTAGTAGTAATACCACACAAGCACAGAACGTGTACCAAGATACAAACTGTATTTCTTCATTACATTAATATATACAATACTTGATTACTGTTGTATACAGTCATTTCCCAGCACATGCTAGTGCTAGTAATAATACCACACAAGCACAGAACGTGTACTAATTGCTGTTGTATACAGTCATTTCCCAGCACATGCTAGTAGTAATACCACGAAAGCACAGAACGTGTACTAAGATACGAAACGTATTTCGTCACTACATTGAGAAACTGCACATCTAATTGCTGTTGTATACAGTCATTTCCAAGCACATGCTAGTGCTAGTAGTACTACCACACAAGCACAGAACGTCTACTTAGATACAAACTGTATCTCCTCATTACATTTATATACTGAACATTTAATTGCTGTTGTATACAGTCATTTCCCAGCACATGCTAGTGCTAGTAGTAATACCACACAAGCACAGAACGTGTACCAAGATACGAACTGTATTTCGTCCTTACATTGTTATATAAAATACTTGATTACTGTTGTATACAGTCATTTCCCAGCACATGCTAGTGCTAGTAGTAATACCACACAAGCACAGAACGTGTACCAAGATACAAACTGTATTTGCTCATTACATTGATATATAAAATACTTGATTACTGTTGTATACAGTCATTTCCCAGCATATGCTAGTGCTAGTAGTAATACCACTCAAGCACAGAACGTGTACCAAGATACAAACTGTATTTCCTCATTACATTGATATATAAAATACTTGATAACCGTTGTATACAGTCATTTCCCAGCACATGCTAGTGCTAGTAGTAATACCACACAAGCACAAAACGTGTACTAAGATACGAACTGTATTTCATCATTACTTTGAGAAACTAAACATCTTATTGCTGTTGTATACAGTCATTTCCAAGCACATGCTAGTGCTATTAATAATACCAAAAAGGCACAGAACGTGTACTAATTGCTGTTGTATACAGTCATTTCCCAGCACATGCTAGTAGTAATAGCACAGAACGTGTACTAAGATACGAACTGTATTTCGTCACTACATTGAGAAACTGCAGATCTAATTGCTGTTGTATACAGTCATTTCCCAGCACATGCTAGTGCTAGTAGTAATACCACACAAGCACAGTACGTGTACCAAGATACAAACTGTATTTCCTCATTACATTGATATATACAATACTTGATTACTGTTGTATACAGTCATTTCCCAGCACATGATAGTGCTAGTAATAATACCACACAAGCACAGAACGTGTACTAATTGCTGTTGTATACAGTCATTTCACAGCAGATGCTAGTAGTAATACAACACAAGCACAGGACGTGTACTAAGATACGAACTGTATTTCGTCACTACATTGAGAAACTGCACATCTAATTGCTGTTGTAAGCAGTCATTTCCCAGCACATGCTAGTGCTAGTAATACTACCACACAAACACAGAACGTGTACTAAGATACAAACTGTATTTCGTCACTACATTGATATACTGAACATTTAATTGATGTTGTATAGTCATTTCCCAGCACATGCTAGTGCTAGTAGTAATACCACACAAGCACAGAACGTGTACCAAGATACAAACTTTATTTTCTCATTACATTGATATATAAAATACTAGATTACTGTTGTATACAGTCATTTCCCAGCACATGCTAGTAGTAATACCACACAAGCACAGAACGTGTACCAAGATACAACCTGTATTTATTCATTACATTGATATATATAATACTTGATTACCGTTGTATACAGTCATTTCCCAGCACATCCTAGTGCTAGTAGTAATACCACACAAGCACAAAACGTGTACCAAGATACGAACTGTATTTCGTCATTACTTTGAGAAACTACACATCTAATTGCTGTTGTATACAGTCATTTCCCAGCACATGCTAGTAGTAATACCACACAAGCACAGAACGTGTACCAAGATACGAACTGTATTTCGTCATTACATTGTTATACTGAACACTTGATTACTGTTGTATACAGTCATTTCCCAGCACATGCTAGTGCTAGTAGTAATACCACACAAGCACAGAACGTGTACCAAGATACAAACTGTATTTCCTAATTACATTAATATATAAAATACTTGATTACCGTTGTATACAGTCATTTCCTAGCACATGCTAGTGCTAGTAGTAATACCACACAAGCACAAAACGTGTACCAAGATACGTACTGTATTTCGTCATTACTTTGAGAAACTACACATCTAATTGATGTTGTATACAGTCATTTCCCAGCACATGCTAGTGCTAGTAGTAATACCACACAAGCACAGAACGTGTACCAAGATACGAACTGTTTTTCGTCATTACATTGTTATACTGAACACTTGATGTTTCTTTTCTTTCTTTACTTATATGGATTAGATATTTCTTAAGTAACATCTGTCTTCGTTGTCATACGCTGACATCCCAAGCCTGAATACACAAATTGTTTGTCACACTTATTTGAGTCAATTGGATCAACTGATTTGATTGATTTTACTTAATTAGACAGTCCTGATAAGCTTGATGCCGTTAGATGTTTTTCATTGTTTGATCATTGTTTGGTCAACGTTTTAATTTTCAAAATGTGTAACGAATACATTACAGTTTATTTCGCAGCACATGCTAGTGCTAGTAGTAATACCACACAAGCACAGAACGTGTACCAAGATACAAACTGTATTTCCTCATTACATTGGTGTATAAAATACTTGATTACCGTTGTATACAGTCATTTCCCAGCACATGCTAGTGCTAGTAGTAATACCACACAAGCACAAAACGTGTACCAAGATACGAACTGTATTTCGTCATTACTTTGAGAAACTACACATCTAATTGCTGTTGTATACATTCATTTCCCAGCACATGCTAGTGCTAGTAATAATACCACACAAGCACAGAACGTGTACCAAGATACAAACTGTATTTCCTCATTACATTGATATATACAATACTTGATTACTGTTGTATACAGTCATTTCCCAGCACATGCTAGTGCTAGTAATAATACCACACAAGCACAGAACGTGTACTAATTGCTGTTGTATACAGTCATTTCCCAGCACATGCTAGTAGTAATACCACACAAGCACAGAACGTATACTAAGATACGAACTGTATATCGTCACTAAATTGAGAAACTGCACATCTAATTGCTGTTGTATACAGTCATTTTCCAGCACATGCTAGTGCTAGTAATAATACCACACACGCACAGAACGTCTACTAAGATACAAACTTTATTTTCTCATTACATTGATATATAAAATACTTGATTACTGTTGTATACAGTCATTTCCCAGCACATGCTAGTGCTAGTAGTAATACCACACAAGCACAGAACGTGTACCAAGATACAAACTGTATTTCCTCATTACATTGATATATAAAATACTTGATTACCGTTGTATACAGTCATTTCCCAGCACATGCTAGTGCTAGTAGTAATACCACACAAGCACAAAACGTGTACCAAGATACGAACTGTATTTCGTCATTACTTTGAGAAACTACACATCTAATTGCTGTTGTATACAGTCATTTCCCAGCACATGCTAGTGCTAGTAGTAATACCACACAAGCACAGAACGTGTACCAAGATACGAACTGTATTTCGTCATTACATTGTTATACTGATCACTTGATTACTGTTGTATACAGTCATTTCCCAGCACATGCTAGTGCTAGTAGTAATACCACACAAGCACAGAACGTGTACCAAGATACAAACTGTATTTCCTCATTACATTGATATATAAAATACTTGATTACCGTTGTATACAGTCATTTCCTAGCACATGCTAGTGCTAGTAGTAATACCACACAAGCACAAAACGTGTACCAAGATACGTACTGTATTTCGTCATTACTTTGAGAAACTACACATCTAATTGATGTTGTATACAGTCATTTCCCAGCACATGCTAGTGCTAGTAGTAATACCACACAAGCACAGAACGTGTACCAAGATACGAACTGTTTTTCGTCATTACATTGTTATACTAAACACTTGATGTTTCTTTTCTTTCTTTACTTATATGGATTAGATATTTCTTAAGTAACATCTGTCTTCGTTGTCATACGCTGACATCCCAAGCCTGAATACACAAATTGTTTGTCACACTTATTTGAGTCAATTGGATCAACTGATTTGATTGATTTTACTTAATTAGACAGTCCTGATAAGCTTGATGCCGTTAGATGTTTTTCATTGTTTGATCATTGTTTGGTCAACGTTTTAATTTTCAAAATGTGTAACGAATACATTACAGTTTATTTCGCAGCACATGCTAGTGCTAGTAGTAATACCACACAAGCACAGAACGTGCACCAAGATACAAACTGTATTTCCTCATTACATTGGTGTATAAAATACTTGATTACCGTTGTATACAGTCATTTCCCAGCACATGCTAGTGCTAGTAGTAATACCACACAAGCACAAAACGTGTACCAAGATACGAACTGTATTTCGTCATTACTTTGAGAAACTACACATCTAATTGCTGTGGTATACATTCATTTCCCAGCACATCCTAGTAATAATACCACACAAGCACAGAACGTCTACTAAGATACAAACTGTATTTCGTCACTACATTGATATACTGAACATTTAATTGCTGTTGTATACAGTCATTTCCCAGCACATGCTAGTGCTAGTAGTAATACCACACAAGCACAGAACGTGTACCAAGATACGTACTGTATTTCGTCATTACATTGTTATACTGAACACTTGATGTTTCTTTTCTTTCTTTACTTATATGGATTAGATATTTTTTAAGTAACATCTGTCTTCGTTGTCATACGCTGACATCCCAAGGCTGAATACACAATGTGTTTGTCACACTTATTTGTGTCAATTGGATCAACTGATTTGATTGCTTTTACTTAATTAGACATTCCTGATAAGCTTGATGCCGTTAGATGTTTTTCATTGTTTGATCATTGTTTTGTCAACGTTTTAATTTTCAAACTGTGTAACGAATACATTACAGTTTATTTCGCAGCACATGCTAGTGCTAGTAGTAATACCACACAAGCACAGAACGTGTACCAAGATACAAACTGTATTTCTTCATTACATTAATATATACAATACTTGATTACTGTTGTATACAGTCATTTCCCAGCACATGCTAGTGCTAGTAATAATACCACACAAGCACAGAACGTGTACTAATTGCTGTTGTATACAGTCATTTCCCAGCACATGCTAGTAGTAATACCACGAAAGCACAGAACGTGTACTAAGATACGAAACGTATTTCGTCACTACATTGAGAAACTGCACATCTAATTGCTGTTGTATACAGTCATTTCCAAGCACATGCTAGTGCTAGTAGTACTACCACACAAGCACAGAACGTCTACTTAGATACAAACTGTATCTCCTCATTACATTTATATACTGAACATTTAATTGCTGTTGTATACAGTCATTTCCCAGCACATGCTAGTGCTAGTAGTAATACCACACAAGCACAGAACGTGTACCAAGATACGAACTGTATTTCGTCCTTACATTGTTATATAAAATACTTGATTACTGTTGTATACAGTCATTTCCCAGCACATGCTAGTGCTAGTAGTAATACCACACAAGCACAGAACGTGTACCAAGATACAAACTGTATTTGCTCATTACATTGATATATAAAATACTTGATTACTGTTGTATACAGTCATTTCCCAGCACATGCTAGTGCTAGTAGTAATACCACTCAAGCACAGAACGTGTACCAAGATACAAACTGTATTTCCTCATTACATTGATATATAAAATACTTGATAACCGTTGTATACAGTCATTTCCCAGCACATGCTAGTGCTAGTAGTAATACCACACAAGCACAAAACGTGTACTAAGATACGAACTGTATTTCATCATTACTTTGAGAAACTAAACATCTTATTGCTGTTGTATACAGTCATTTCCAAGCACATGCTAGTGCTATTAATAATACCAAAAAGGCACAGAACGTGTACTAATTGCTGTTGTATACAGTCATTTCCCAGCACATGCTAGTAGTAATACCACGAAAGCACAGAACGTGTACTAAGATACGAACTGTATTTCGTCACTACATTGAGAAACTGCAGGTCTAATTGCTGTTGTATACAGTCATTTCCCAGCACATGCTAGTGCTAGTAATAATACCACACAAGCACAGTACGTGTACCAAGATACAAACTGTATTTCCTCATTACATTGATATATACAATACTTGATTACTGTTGTATACAGTCATTTCCCAGCACATGATAGTGCTAGTAATAATACCACACAAGCACAGAACGTGTACTAATTGCTGTTGTATACAGTCATTTCACAGCAGATGCTAGTAGTAATACAACACAAGCACAGGACGTGTACTAAGATACGAACTGTATTTCGTCACTACATTGAGAAACTGCACATCTAATTGCTGTTGTAAACAGTCATTTCCCAGCACATGCTAGTGCTAGTAATACTACCACACAAACACAGAACGTGTACTAAGATACAAACTGTATTTCGTCACTACATTGATATACTGAACATTTAATTGATGTTGTATAGTCATTTCCCAGCACATGCTAGTGCTAGTAGTAATACCACACAAGCACAGAACGTGTACCAAGATACAAACTTTATTTTCTCATTACATTGATATATAAAATACTAGATTACTGTTGTATACAGTCATTTCCCAGCACATGCTAGTAGTAATACCACACAAGCACAGAACGTGTACCAAGATACAACCTGTATTTATTCATTACATTGATATATAAAATACTTGATTACCGTTGTATATAGTCATTTCCCAGCACATGCTAGTGCTAGTAGTAATACCACACAAGCACAAAACGTGTACCAAGATACGAACTGTATTTCGTCATTACTTTGAGAAACTACACATCTAATTGCTGTTGTATACAGTCATTTCCCAGCACATGCTAGTAGTAATACCACACAAGCACAGAACGTGTACCAAGATACGAACTGTATTTCGTCATTACATTGTTATACTGAACACTTGATTACTGTTGTATACAGTCATTTCCCAGCACATGCTAGTGCTAGTAGTAATACCACACAAGCACAGAACGTGTACCAAGATACAAACTGTATTTCCTCATTATATTGATATATAAAATACTTGATTACCGTTGTATACAGTCATTTCCTAGCACATGCTAGTGCTAGTAGTAATACCACATAAGCACAAAACGTGTACCAAGATACGTACTGTATTTCGTCATTACTTTGAGAAACTACACATCTAATTGATGTTGTATACAGTCATTTCCCAGCACATGCTAGTGCTAGTAGTAATACCACACAAGCACAGAACGTGTACCAAGATACGAACTGTTTTTCGTCATTACATTGTTATACTGAACACTTGATGTTTCTTTTCTTTCTTTACTTATATGGATTAGATATTTCTTAAGTAACATCTGTCTTCGTTGTCATACGCTGACATCCCAAGCCTGAATACACAAATTGTTTGTCATACTTATTTGAGTCAATTGGATCAACTGATTTGATTGATTTTACTTAATTAGACAGTCCTGATAAGCTTGATGCCGTTAGATGTTTTTCATTGTTTGATCATTGTTTGGTCAACGTTTTAATTTTCAAAATGTGTAACGAATACATTACAGTTTATTTCGCAGCACATGCTAGTGCTAGTAGTAATACCACACAAGCACAGAACGTGTACCAAGATACAAACTGTATTTCCTCATTACATTGGTGTATAAAATACTTGATTACCGTTGTATACAGTCATTTCCCAGCACATGCTAGTGCTAGTAGTAATACCACACAAGCACAAAACGTGTACCAAGATACGAACTGTATTTCGTCATTACTTTGAGAAACTACACATCTAATTGCTGTTGTATACATTCATTTCCCAGCACATGCTAGTGCTAGTAATAATACCACACAAGCACAGAACGTCTACTAAGATACAAACTGTATTTCGTCACTACATTGATATACTGAACATTTAATTGCTGTTGTATACAGTCATTTCCCAGCACATGCTAGTGCTAGTAGTAATACCACACAAGCACAGAACGTGTACCAAGATACGTACTGTATTTCGTCATTACATTGTTATACTGAACACTTGATGTTTCTTTTCTTTCTTTACTTATATAGATTAGATATTTTTTAAGTAACATCTGTCTTCGTTGTCATACGCTGACATCCCAAGCCTGAATACACAATGTGTTTGTCACACTTATTTGAGTCAATTGGATCAACTGATTTGATTGCTTTTACTTAATTAGACATTCCTGATAAGCTTGATGCCGTTAGATGTTTTTCATCATTGTTTTGTCAACGTTTTAATTTTCAAACTGTGTAACGAATACATTACAGTTTATTTCGCAGCACATGCTAGTGCTAGTAGTAATACCACACAAGCACAGAACGTGTACCAAGATACAAACTGTATTTCCTCATTACATTGATATATACAATACTTGATTACTGTTGTATACAGTCATTTCCCAGCACATGCTAGTGCTAGTAATAATACCACACAAGCACAGAACGTGTACTAATTGCTGTTGTATACAGTCATTTCCCAGCACATGCTAGTAGTAATACCACACAAGCACAGAACGTGTACTAAGATACGAACTGTATATCGTCACTAAATTGAGAAACTGCACATCTAATTGCTGTTGTATACAGTCATTTTCCAGCACATGCTAGTGCTAGTAATAATACCACACACGCACAGAACGTCTACTAAGATACAAACTTTATTTTCTCATTACATTGATATATAAAATACTAGATTACTGTTGTATACAGTCATTTCCCAGCACATGCTAGTGCTAGTAGTAATACCACACAAGCACAGAACGTGTACCAAGATACAAACTGTATTTCCTCATTACATTGATATATAAAATACTTGATTACCGTTGTATACAGTCATTTCCAAGCACATGCTAGTAGTAATACCACACAAGCACAAAACGTGTACCAAGATACGAACTGTATTTTGTCATTACTTTGAGAAACTACACATCTAATTGCTGTTGTATACAGTCATTTCCCAGCACATGCTAGTGCTAGTAGTAATACCACACAAGCACAGAACGTGTACCAAGATACGAACTGTATTTCGTCATTACATTGTTATACTGATCACTTGATTACTGTTGTATACAGTCATTTCCCAGCACATGCTAGTGCTAGTAGTAATACCACACAAGCACAGAACGTGTACCAAGATACAAACTGTATTTCCTCATTACATTGATATATAAAATACTTGATTACCGTTGTATACAGTCATTTCCTAGCACATGCTAGTGCTAGTAGTAATACCACACAAGCACAAAACGTGTACCAAGATACGTACTGTATTTCGTCATTACTTTGAGAAACTACACATCTAATTGATGTTGTATACAGTCATTTCCCAGCACATGCTAGTGCTAGTAGTAATACCACACAAGCACAGAACGTGTACCAAGATACGTACTGTATTTCGTCATTACATTGTTATACTGAACACTTGATGTTTCTTTTCTTTCTTTACTTATATGGATTAGATATTTTTTAAGTAACATCTGTCTTCGTTGTCATACGCTGACCTCCCAAGCCTGAATACACAATGTGTTTGTCACACTTATTTGAGTCAATTGGATCAACTGATTTGATTGCATTTACTTAATTAGACATTCCTGATAAGCTTGATGCCGTTAGATGTTTTTCATTGTTTGATCATTGTTTTTGTCAACGTTTTAATTTTCAAACTGTGTAACGAATACATTATAGTTTATTTCGCAGCACATGCTAGTGCTAGTAGTAATACCACACAAGCACAGAACGTGTACCAAGATACAAACTGTATTTCCTCATTACATTGATATATACAATACTTGATTACTGTTGTATACAGTCATTTCCCAGCACATGCTAGTGCTAGTAATAATACCACACAAGCACAGAACGTGTACTAATTGCTGTTGTATACAGTCATTTCCCAGCACATGCTAGTAGTAATACCACACAAGCACAGAACGTGTACTAAGATACGAACTGTATTTCGTAACTACATTGAGAAACTGCACATCTAATTGCTGTTGTATACAGTCATTTCCCAGCACATGCTAGTGCTAGTAATAATACCACACACGCACAGAACGTCTACTAAGATACAAACTTTATTTTCTCATTACATTGATATACTGAACATTTAATTGATGTTGTATACAGTCATTTCCCAGCACATGCTAGTGCTAGTAGTAATACCACACAAGCACAGAACGTGTACCAAGATACAAACTTTATTTTCTCATTACATTTATATATAAAATACTTGATTACTGTTGTATACAGTCATTTCCCAGCACATGCTAGTGCTAGTAGTAATACCACACAAGCACAGAACGTGTACCAAGATACAAACTGTATTTCCTCATTACATTGATATATAAAATACTTGATTACCGTTGTATACAGTCATTTCCCAGCACATGCTAGTGCTAGTAGTAATACCACACAAGCACAAAACGTGTACCAAGATACGAACTGTATTTCGTCATTACTTTGAGAAACTACACATCTAATTGCTGTTGTATACAGTCATTTCCCAGCACATGCTAGTGCTAGTAGTAATACCACACAAGCACAGAACGTGTACCAAGATACGAACTGTATTTCGTCATTACATTGTTATACTGAACACTTGATTACTGTTGTATACAGTCATTTCCCAGCACATGCTAGTGCTAGTAGTAATACCACACAAGCACAGAACGTGTACCAAGATACAAACTGTATTTCTTCATTACATTAATATATAAAATACTTGATTACCGTTGTATACAGTCATTTCCTAGCACATGCTAGTGCTAGTAGTAATACCACATAAGCACAAAACGTGTACCAAGATACGTACTGTATTTCGTCATTACTTTGAGAAACTACACATCTAATTGATGTTGTATACAGTCATTTCCCAGCACATGCTAGTGCTAGTAGTAATACCACACAAGCACAGAACGTGTACCAAGATACGAACTGTTTTTCGTCATTACATTGTTATACTGAACACTTGATGTTTCTTTTCTTTCTTTACTTATATGGATTAGATATTTCTTAAGTAACATCTGTCTTCGTTGTCATACGCTGACATCCCAAGCCTGAATACACAAATTGTTTGTCATACTTATTTGAGTCAATTGGATCAACTGATTTGATTGATTTTACTTAATTAGACAGTCCTGATAAGCTTGATGCCGTTAGATGTTTTTCATTGTTTGATCATTGTTTGGTCAACGTTTTAATTTTCAAAATGTGTAACGAATACATTACAGTTTATTTCGCAGCACATGCTAGTGCTAGTAGTAATACCACACAAGCACAGAACGTGTACCAAGATACAAACTGTATTTCCTCATTACATTGGTGTATAAAATACTTGATTACCGTTGTATACAGTCATTTCCCAGCACATGCTAGTGCTAGTAGTAATACCACACAAGCACAAAACGTGTACCAAGATACGAACTGTATTTCGTCATTACTTTGAGAAACTACACATCTAATTGCTGTTGTATACATTCATTTCCCAGCACATGCTAGTGCTAGTAATAATACCACACAAGCACAGAACGTCTACTAAGATACAAACTGTATTTCGTCACTACATTGATATACTGAACATTTAATTGCTGTTGTATACAGTCATTTCCCAGCACATGCTAGTGCTAGTAGTAATACCACACAAGCACAGAACGTGTACCAAGATACGTACTGTATTTCGTCATTACATTGTTATACTGAACACTTGATGTTTCTTTTCTTTCTTTACTTATATAGATTAGATATTTTTTAAGTAACATCTGTCTTCGTTGTCATACGCTGACATCCCAAGCCTGAATACACAATGTGTTTGTCACACTTATTTGAGTCAATTGGATCAACTGATTTGATTGCTTTTACTTAATTAGACATTCCTGATAAGCTTGATGCCGTTAGATGTTTTTCATCATTGTTTTGTCAACGTTTTAATTTTCAAACTGTGTAACGAATACATTACAGTTTATTTCGCAGCACATGCTAGTGCTAGTAGTAATACCACACAAGCACAGAACGTGTACCAAGATACAAACTGTATTTCCTCATTACATTGATATATACAATACTTGATTACTGTTGTATACAGTCATTTCCCAGCACATGCTAGTGCTAGTAATAATACAACACAAGCACAGAACGTGTACTAATTGCTGTTGTATACAGTCATTTCCCAGCACATGCTAGTAGTAATACCACACAAGCACAGAACGTGTACTAAGATACGAACTGTATATCGTCACTAAATTGAGAAACTGCACATCTAATTGCTGTTGTATACAGTCATTTTCCAGCACATGCTAGTGCTAGTAATAATACCACACACGCACAGAACGTCTACTAAGATACAAACTTTATTTTCTCATTACATTGATATATAAAATACTAGATTACTGTTGTATACAGTCATTTCCCAG